>JAHWFO010111250.1:109604-194111 GCA_023313115.1 Rhysida immarginata | reverse complement strand
ATAAAACTGTAGATTTGTATAAAAAACGTACCCACAGACCCACAGACAAACATCCTTCTTTATATATATAGACTAGAAGAGTTACCCGGCGTTGCCCGGGATAATTACATTTGCACAATCTTTTCCTTTCATTGTTAGTCATGAGATATTGATTGTTTGTTCATGCAGAGCGTTTGTGAATTGCGTGTTGATACCATTGTTGATACCTATTGTTGTACAAACTTTGCCTTGCATTGTTGGTCATGAGATATTTCTCATTAAAATGCCTTGCCATAACCATGAATATCGATTTTTTATCGATATTTATTATTTTTCCGAAATCTGAGGTAGACAGTGACCTTCCTCATGCTTTGAGGGTCATGTATGCGAAATTTTATCAAGATCGGACTAAAACTGTAGATTTGTATAAAAAACGTACACACAGACGCACAGACAGACCCACAGACAGACCCACAAACATCCTTCTTTATATATATAGATAGATAGATTAAAGATTAATGCGACATCCAACTGGGACCAGTATGGTCAAAGACCGACGAGTTAGGTCCCAGAGGGCTATTGTAACAATTACAAAACAGGTTAGAAGGTTAAAAATAAAACTTAAATGAATAACATACAATAAATAACATAGCTATAAATATCAGACAATGTAAATAAAATAACCAAACTAAACCATAATAAACAGTACCATAATGCGTAAGTTACAGAGTACTAGTTGGTAGAAACTAACTAAATATAACAAACATGTATCATCTTAAAACAGGAGTGAATTAAGCAATCAAACAGCCATAAACAACGAGCATAGACACGTTACAAGTATAAACTGAAAAAAAAGTGTCTGTGAATTAAGTAAATTAGATAGCGGTAATAGTAGAGTGCTTTAATACTTTCCTAAACTCAGTAAAAGAAGATAAAGTCTGGATTCCTCTAGGGAAAAGAGACCAGTTCTTCAATCCTTTTATGGATATACGAGGGCGTATTGAAAAGTAATGCCTCCATGGCTATAACTTTTTTATTTGTTAACCGATTTTCAAAATTCTTTTTGTATCTTATACTCACATTTGTCCTCTATGTAATGCACTGTTCACTTTTCGATATAGTCGCGATCCCTTTCCACGCATTGCGCCAACGCGTGACTAGTTGGGTGAACCCGTCGGAGAGGAATTCCGGAGTTGTTGTCGACACAAGGATTGAATGGCAGCGTTTACCTCGCCGTCAGAACCAACTCATTTCCCTTAAGGGGCTCTTTCTTCTTTGGGAAGCGGTGAAAGTGGCAAGGTGCAAAGTATTTCATCTTTGAACTTCAGTCATTCATCTTTGAACTGTAGGCGCTGCAACGCCGCTTGTGTGAGGCAACTCGTGTGCGGGCGTACGTTATCGTACTCCAGAAGAGGGCCCAAAGCTGCCATTCAATCCTGGTGTCGACAACAACTCCGGAATTCCTCTTCGACGGGTTCACCCAACTAGTCACGCGTTGGCGCAATGCGTGGAAAGGGATGGGGACTATGCCGAAAAGTGAATAGTGCATTACATAGAGAACAAATGTGAGTATAAGATACAAAAAGAATTTTGAAAATCGGTTAACAAATAAAAAAGTTACAGCCATGGAGGCATTACTTTTCAATACCCCCTCGTACATTTATAAATACAAGGTCTTTATAATTAAAGTTCCATTTTGACATGGCCACAAAAAAAATACTGGACCAAAAGCTATAATACTTGGTAATATTCTACACGAAGGCATGGGAAGTTCATACCAACCCAAAAAAAAATTAGTTCAAAAGGTCACCACCAGCATAGAATGGCGCTCTATGCAATATTCGTATACGAAATTAGACACGAAGACACAGGTTAACAATGTGGTTTATGCACATGCGCTTTACAAATCATATGGTTTTCAGAAATAAGAAAGGGAGCCTCGTTGTCAGTGCGCCTCTTTTGTTACTAGTCGACGATGCCTGTTACCATGCAAGATCGTGCGTTTCTGGTTAAATTTATTATGAATGCAATAGCAATGTACGGCAGGCTTTGCAACATTATCGTACCGTTCGACGAATACATGTACGTCGGGGGCCAATGACACCGCAGAGAAGAAGATGATGACAAAGTTTGAAGCCACAGGTTTGTTATCGGTAGCACCTGGCCGAGGAAGGAAACCCGTCTCTGAGGCAACCGTGGAGGCTGTTTCAGTAGCCGTAGAGGAAGCAAAAATGGAAACCTCTGACCGTAGACGAAGCTGTAGACGAAGCAAAAAAAAGGGGCGTGCAGCGTAAGTGCCGTTGCACGTCGAATGGACTTACCACTGAGTACGGTGTACAAGATCGTACGTAAAGTGCTGCGGTACTACCCATACAAAATCCACCTTGTCCAACAACTCGAACCTAACGATCTTCCTCGTAGAGAAACCTTCGCATTAGAATTCCTTGCATGGATGGAGGTGGACGAGCATTGGCCATGGAACATTTTGTGGACGACGAGGCCCATTTTTACCTGAATGGGGATGTCAACATCCATAACTGCAGGATTTGGGCCACCAGTCTCCCTCATTTTCTCCACCAAATTCCATTGCATTCTCCTAAATTTACCGTGTGGTGTGGTATGACAGCAAATGTCATAATTTGACCGTATTTTTTTGAAGAGCAGTCGAGAGATCGACTCGTGACATGCACTGTGACTGCTGCTCGCATGGCGTCGATGATACCAGAACTTCAGCAACGTGGCATTTTAGACAACGATTTTTATGCAGGATGGGGCTCCACCTCATATTGGTACATGTGTCAAACAGTTACTTCAACAACATTTCACAGATGAACGGATTATAGACCGAAACTTCCCCCTTTCTTGGCCACCCCGGTCACCAGATATCAACCCCTGTGACTTCTGGCTCTGGGGTTACCTCAAAGCCACCGTTTATGGTGATAACGTCAGGAATTTGGCGGAACTGAAAGATGCGATACGCCGACAGGTGCGCAACATTCCTCCTGATATGCTATGAGCTACAGTTGAGAACGCAGTAATCCGGTGTAATCTGGTTTCAGTAAATGGTGGAGGCCATATTCAACATGTAACTAATTTTCGTAACGATTAAAGACTTGTTAACCTGTGTCTTCGTGTCTAATTTCGTTTACGAATATTGCATAGAGCGCCATTCCATGCTGGTGGTGACCTTTTGAACTAATTTTTTTTTGGTGGGTATGAACTTCCCATAATATTACCAAGTATTATAGCTTTTGGTCCAGTAGTTTTTTTTTATGGCCATGTCAAAATGGAACTTTAATTATAAAGACCTTGTATATTCCCGTTTAACAGTCGGTAGACAAACCTGGTCGGCATTACGGGTGTTATAATTATGTCTATCACAGAACGTTTTAATGGTTACTGGGGTAGAAACGTTCAGAAGTGAGTGTGTGACTTTGTAGTGGAAACAACAAGATTGAAGAAAATAGATTTGATCTATAGTTAAGATATTTAGTCGTCGGAATAAGTGTGAAACTGATTCTGACTTAGATGTTTTTGTTAGAGTTCGTAAGAACCATTTTTGCAATTTAAGAATTTTTTTAAAATTATATGAAGATGTTGAACCCCAAAAGATATTACAATAGCACAGCGAGGAGTGTATCCAGGTCAAGTATAAAAGCAAAAGAATGTTGTTAGGAAGAAATTGAAATCTGGAAATGGTTCCTTGTTTTTTTAATAGGGCATCAATGTGTAAATTCCAGGTAAGGTCATGGGTTAATAATAAACATAGGTATTTAAACGAACTGACAGTATCAATTAGGTGAGTACCATAATAAATCAGCAGGGAGACTGGAATATTACGCTTATTACGCTGATAAAAGAACATTTATTGGATTTATCAGTGTTGACAAACAGAAAGTTTGCATTATTCCATTGCAACAAGTCACGTAGAACAAAATTGATGTGAACTAAATTGATGTTAAGTAAAAGCTTTGAGACATCAGAACTAGAGAATACTAATGTAGTATCATCAGCATAGAAAATTGATTTTACAGAGGGGTGTGCTATTAATGAATAGGTTGAACAGAAGGGGAGAAATCACTGAGCCCTGTGGGACACCTAAATTTCTTATTGTCACGTGTAAAACTATAGCGCAGTAGAAAACAGTGATTAAGCTAAATAAATAAAGACAGTAATGTAGTCATATTAAATTTATTCATGTTTAACTTTACAAACGTAATCAACGAAGACTTACAAAGACGACACATAAAAATCAATAATAGAACCTCTAAAGGGATTCTGGAGAGCATCCTCTAACACGAGGAATTGCTCTCTTCCAGGAGATTCAAAAACTCCTTCACAAAAAGACACCGCCCCCTGTAGGGCGTTCCGTAAATATTTAGTACAACTAAAACGGATATAACAAGAACAGGATGAACCGCGGACGGCGGCTTAACTAGCAATGAATATAACGAAATACATTCAAATGCCGATGAGTTTTATCGGCGTGGTGAGCGCTCAACGCGCAGAACATTGAATAGGTACGAAGACCAAATAACTTAAGTATTACTGACATCGACTCTTATAGGATCATATGTAGTGTTAACCAACGGTACACACTTGTCAAGAATGCAGCGATGCACTGGATTAAAAGGGAAGACAGCTGATGCTGATCCTGCAAAGAAAAGAAAATAATGGGTCTAAGTAAACGCCCAAGATAATTGTAATCATAATAACGCAGCGTGAGAGGACGCGGTGGAATTAATCTTAATAGGAGAGAAAAAGTTTAACGAAATATGTACATGAGTCAGCTTACCTCCGAGAATAGTAGAAAGCCCCATGGGGCTATCAACATCCATGGAGTCGTCTCCTGGTCCGAGACTTCGCCTTCACACGATGCGTGCCCTTGGAATGAGGGCCAAGCTAGGCCGGCGACCAAAACCAAACTGTTGCCGCTGGGAAGCTGCGGAGTAACGTATAGCTGTCAGAAGACACGCCGCCAGAACGGAGCCGCTAATGAAGACCACGTAAACGCTTCCTCCGTCGAGAGCTGAGAATCCGTACACAAACCAACGTCGAACCCCAGACGAGCTCTGCTTTCCCCGACTTTCGTTGCAAAGATGGGTGCTAGCGCCGGCCGGTCAACTTTCGCTAATTCAGCTATTGAATGGGAAGAAACACAATTAGATATGCTGGCGCACACGGGCTGCGACGTATCTCCCGTCGTTCTCGAGTCCACGACCGCACGAGCTACGCAATTCTCGGTGCCGAGTTTATTGCCCGAACACGCACTGTTCCAACGGAAAAAGGCATTGAGCTCATACGAAAACTCACATGACGTAACGTCTATAGTCCAGCCATCTTCCATCGGAGCTCGTGCCTCACGTCTATCTCGGTCCGCTGACTCGTGCACTCTCCTAGATTTCCGTCCACGCCAGCGTTGCCAGTTTCTTCCCAGACCAGACTACTAGAATCGATCGTTGATCCTACTAGATACTACCAATTGCAATACTACCTTTTATTAGCGTAGTAAAAAATTGCAATTTTTTTAGTATATACAGGGTGAGTTTATTAAATGTGGCCCGGTGAACAACGTGTAAAAATGAGCATGAATATAGTTAACAATGATCAAAAATCAGTGCAAATAACCTAGAGTAAGTGCTGGAAGTGTCCTCCATTGACCTCGAGGCACGTGTGAAGGCGTGTCCACATGTCCTGAAGACACGAGCAAGGGTTTCCACTGGAATGGCCTGAATGGCGGCCTGGACTTTTTGTTGAAGGTCGGCGACTGTGCGCGGATTGTTCTGGTAGACCACACCTTTCAGTGCACCCCAGAGGAAGAAATAGCAGATCGATAGGTCTGGCGACCGTGATGGCCAGGGCTATTCTGTTCCTCGACTGATCACATGTTCGGGTGAGAACATTTCCTATATACCGACAAGTGTTGTGTGTGCAGAATGAGCTGTTGCACCATCTTGCTGAAAGTAGGCATTGGCACTCGACATCAGTAAGTTGTGCGGCAAACACGTTGAAGATGTTGTGCACATAACTGTCACTATTCACAGTTTCATTGAAGAACACAGGGATGATGCAGCAGGCGGAGACAGCACACCACACTCTAATTTTTTTGTGGATGCAGTGGAGACTCCATGAACACATGAGGATTGACGGAAGACCAGTGGCGCATGTTCTGCGATTTGACGTAACCGGAAAGATGGAACCACGCTTCATCTGAAATGAACACATAACCATCCTCCAGCACCTCCGGAGCAATGGTGCTCAGGAACCATTAACAAAACTGAACCCTGGGCGGCTGGTCCATATCATGCAACTGACGCACAGTGGTCATTTTGAAGGCGTGTAAGTGTAAATCCTGTTTCATGATCTTCATTGCACTTGACTGAGACAAACCCAGTTGCTGAGACAGCCGCCGTGATGACGTTTTGGGACTGCATAGCATGTGTTCTTCAGCAGCAGCAATGGTTGCTGTCGTACGCACCGTCCTTTTGCGCACTTTCTTTGATTTCAGTACTGATCCCGTTGCATGCCATTTCGCAATTAAGTTTTGCATTGCACTCTTAGCAGGAGGTTTTGCAGGCACAGCACCAACTTGAAACTTAATTTTAAACTCATCTGCACACGGTTTCCATATCCATGCCGTGCATAGTTCTCTACCACAAAAATGCGCTGTTGCAGAGATATCACCATTTCCGCCACTTCGCACCATGCACACCAATATCACTGTCTTGACTGCGCAATATCACATGAATGACATTTGAAAACTTACTGCGCAGTATTTCGTGCCGAACCATGAAAGATGAAAGCGTCACGTGACTGCATGACTGATACTTTACCAGTCAGCAACGAGAACGTGGTCTCGTGACATGACCATGTTCTCCTTTTTAATTCCAGACACAATTTCTGTGTTATCAACTGATCATCAGTTAGTGCTTTCACTCCAACACGAATAGTTTTTTTTTTTTTTTTTTTTTTTTTTTTTTTACTGGAGTGAAAGCTATGAAAATTAAAATATTGTCTGTAGGATCATCCTACAGAAAAAAAAATTCCCTCCATTTTAACCTACTAAACAATTTGCCCTACTAAATTCCATACATTGAGATAACATTTCTACTAAATCTAGTAGGAAAACTACTAAACTGGCAACGCTGGTCCACGCCGAAGCCGACGCGATATATACAAAGCCATGGCACTACGTCACTTGGCATTGTTGAAATCCCATCGCTTTTCGTGACGTATTTTAAATATGAATTTTGTATTTTAGATAATAAGTAAATAGAGTAGAATAAAATGCATTAATGCCAAACATGGGTCATTTACTTTTTTAATAAATCATTTTACTTTAAATTTTAAATATCCTTATTCTGTTCCTAAATTTATTTTTGCAAGACGTCACAAAATCCATCTGTTTGCATTATGTCACAAAATCAGTCCCACGGCTTGATTATATCGCGTCGGCTTCGTCCACGCCCCCTCTTCCTCTCAAAACTCTCCTTATCGCGCAAAACAACATTGCTCCCGTCAGCTAATATAGAATTTGCAACAGCTTTTCCGGATGTAGCTTTTTCACGCATGCGCGAGCGCGCAAACCCCATCCACGCTAAAGCTCTAGATTAGGAAAGTACGGCAAACTTCGTCGTCTGCTGCAAAATCCGCCATTGTTGGCCCAGTTGGCCCTATCAATTGAGTTACGCTTCCTCTAAAATTCGGCTTAAATGCATCCTTTTCGCAAATTTTCTTATTATTATCGTCTGGAAATATAACTGACAATCAGTAAATTCTGTAACTATTGATTTTTCTTTAAATTTTATTTTCAATTATAATTTTTTACATATAAATAATAACGTTGAGGCAATTTAATGATAACCAGATTCAGTTTTAAGTTTATTTTCACTTTATTTATTTATCCTTAATAAACGATTTACATGTAATTAATAAATTTTAAAAAACACTGTGTGTAGTTTTTGTAATTTTATTTATCAAAATATAATTTTATAAATTTTTATTAAAATATAACTTAATAAAATTTTTATCAAATTAATTTTTATATTTATATGAAAAATTTCACTTTACCAATTTTAATTTTATTAAATTATAAAAAATTATTAAATTATTAAAAATACTATAATTATAATTATAAAAAATATCAAATATAATTTAATAAAATAAGAACTATTAAATTTAAGTTTTTGATTTAAATATAAAAATTATTTTGATAATTATATTTTGATAGAAAATTTTAAAAATTATAATTTGGAAAAATTATCCGTTTGAGTACAAAAAAAATTACAAAAAAAAAACTACACATGCAATGTATTTTGAAATTTATTCATTTATGGAGGTTTATAATATTGATGTAAAAAAAATCTACCAAAAACTTATAGTTAAAATTTCTATATTTTTTTCACCCAAATAGCAAATTTTCGTTATTCAATTTCATACGTTATGTTCAAGTTTAATGATGAGTGATAATTAACATCGCTAAAATAAGATGAAAATAACATGGACGTTTTATTTCAAGTTTTGCCTCCACATTTCACAGACAGTTTAACCTTGTTATATTCTTGAATTGTATTTTCTTAAAAAGAACTATATTCAACAAAAATTTATTTTTTCTGATCGTCTGAGAATTGCACAATGCAACATTTCTATAACATTCGGTGAAGTTATAATATAAACGTACTTGCTTCTTATTACTTCTTCGGATATTTTAACGAATTTATTAACCTCCAAGGAGCATAGATTGAGATCCTAAAATTTTGCTTATTCGGATTAAAATTTATGATCAATCAACGAATATTTCATTAAAAATTTAATCTAAATTGCATCTTCCACATGCATTTCAATGGTATCTATCGCTGCGTTTGGGCCAACAATGGCTGGCAAACTCACGTGACAGCCGTTCTATCAATCAGCAGCTGCGGGCGGCGCGAAAAGGTTTGCCGTACTTTCCTATCTAGAGCTTTAATCCGCGCCCAAACACACAAGCGCGGTGCGGCAGGGTTGGCACTCAAAGGAACATGGTTCTGCGCATGCGTTTCTTTTGCGTAAAACCTGATAGCATGCAGGCCAGCCACAACCATGTTCCTTTGAGTGCCACCCCTAACTATCGCACCGCGCCAGTGGTAAAACGATGCTATGTGGGCACTGTAGATACTTGTTAAATAACTATACCAAACTTTAAAAAAAAACTTCATTTTTTCAGCAATAGCTTGAGCAGCTGCACTCTTGGAAGTTATACTCGCATCTTTGTTTTTGGTTTTTTTTTTAATTTAACATCTCGCCAAAGACTTAAAAAAAAGAGAAATAATGACATTTATTTATTTATTTATTTATTTATTTATTTACTTATTATTACTCCCCTTAATACTTGAAACCATGGTTATATCTACAGACCATGCTTGAAACTTAAGGTAAGCATTCATTTCATCAGCCATAATCAGTACCATTGTTGACGCAACATACTGGCCGATTGTGGCACATACAAATACATAAGCATAACCCAAAACTATAACATATACATAGATATAGATAGAGAAATTATAAATTTCTAGGTTTTAAAGAGATTTTGGTCTAGTATTGGATCCCCCCCCCCCATCATTTACTAGTATTACTTACTCCGACAGTGTCCCAACTGGGTCTATGTAATATTTTATATTGTGTGCGCGCGTCTATGTGTGTGTGTATAAGTAATATATAAAATTGTAAAAATTTATCAATATATATTACGGATTAAATTTGATAAATATTTCAGCGAAAGTTTAAGAAACCCTTCCGTGGTTAAATGCTACTTGGCTGTATTTTCGGATATTCAGATTATTTTCAGTTCTTTTTAAAATTATTCATGATGTGCACAAGACATCAGCGAAAACTTATACTGTATATACACTATATGATCACAAATATCCGGACACATGCACGTTTGCGCTCTAGTCACGATTTCATGGAAATCAATAGGGCGTTGCACATCCCTTTGCCCGAATCACAGCTTCCACCCTTCGGGGAAGACTTTCCACCAAATGTTGGTAGGTACTTTCCGGAATGTTCCTCCATTCCTCCCGATGAGCGAGAATCAGTTCAGGTACAGAAGTTGGCCGATGTGATCTGGCCCGCAAGCGTCTTTCCAATTCATCCTGCAGACTCTCTATAGGATTGAGGTCGGGACTTTGTGCCGGCCAACCCATTTCTTCGACCCCGGAGTCCGCAAACCACTGCTGTACACGCCTCGCTTTGTGGCACGGAGCATTGTCGTGTTGATAGAGAAATGGCCCGTTTCCGAAAAATTGCCACAACGTTGGAAGTGCACAGTTGTCCAAAACATTCAGATAACGGTCGGAGTTCATGATTCCTTGCACAGGAACGAGCTGGCCCAGTCCGTGTCATGAAAATGAGCCCCACACCATGACTCCTCCTCCTCCGAACTTGACTGTGGGCTCTGTGCACTCAGGTAAGAAGCGTTCTCCAGGTATGCGCCAAACCCAAACTCGTCCATCGGATTGCCAGAGTGTGTAGCGAGATTCGTCTGTCCACATTACACGTTTCCATTGGTCCATTGTCCAGTTTCTGTGGGCTTTGCACCACTCCAGATGTCGCTTGGCGTTGACCCTGCTGATGTGGGGCTTGTGGGCAGCAGCACGGCCATGGAATCCCATCGTGTGCAGTTCCCGACGAATTGTCATGGTACTGGCATCATTTGCAGAGACGTTTCGAAACTCTGTGGCAATTTTTTCCGCCGAGGACTTCCGGTTGCTGCGGGTGACACGACGAAGCACTCGACGGTCTCTGTCCGTTAGTTTCTTGGGTCTACCGGTTCGTTGTTGAACTGTTGTTGATCCCCGGGTCTTCCATTTCATAATGACCTCGCCTACTGTTGACTTGGGTATCTGAAGAAGGCTGGAAATGTCACGCACGGACTTGCCGCATAGGTGACATCCAACGATGGTTCCACGTTGGAACTCACTGAGCTCTGCCGAACGACCCATTCTTGCCAATGTCCAAGCAGAGTTGTGTCTGAAGGTGTGGGACAGTGTGACCAGATTTTTTTTCAAGAAAATACTAAATGCAACGGCAAAAAAATACCAAAAAATACTACCACATAGTGCTTTAATACTAAATAAAATACTAGATGCGAAAGTACTTTAATACCACAGATACATAATACATTACTATATACATGTGTTTAATACTAATTAAGGTACTGAATATTAGTGCGTAACGGAAATGGAAATCGGAAATGATCACAGAATTCTTGAGTTTAAAGCAGCTAGAAAAGCACTGAAGTGCCATGAATTTTGTGTTGCGTTGAAGTCTCTTCTCGCATTACAGGTAGGGAAACTAGATGTAAAGGTGTTGCTAATTACAGGTGTTGCGTTCCTTTTCTAGCAGCGAGTTTAAGCGTCTTGAAACTCAACAATGATCCGCTCTCGGATATAATAAGAGGCAAATATCAAAATCGGTTTCGGGTTCAAATTGGAGGATTGGAACGGAATTGGTATTGAAAAAATAAAAACATGTATGGGAATCTGAATTTGAATTTAGCCATTTAACAAGGTGCTTACTGGATTAACCTATTCGTGCTGACTGACAGGCTGACAGACATTGAATCGACAATCGAACAGTGAAGTGTACATTTCTTCAGATGGGACGAAAGCAGGGCTTTCACAAAGCTCATCGAAACAGAATAAATTCCAAATGCAATACACTGAGGTAGTCAAGATTCTTCAAGATTGACTCAAGAAGCCTAACCAATCCAAGTGATCTTCCATATTATACAAAAAAGAAACTAAGATTGACGATTGTCAGAAAGAAAATACAAACGAAAAAAATAATAATAATCATTTATATAAAATCAGCGACGGTGGACGTTGTCACAACAAAGAAAAAATCTAACAATGGGTTATTTCCTGATTATTTCCCGTTTCCGTGCAGAGGCTTTCTCTTTAGGAGGTGTTGGTTCGCTTCTAGTAATAAATAAATTTGTCCGTCTTTTATTGGTTGGAAATTTCCAATGGGAAAATTTGGTTCCAGGACGCAATCAATTTGTAACAGCTGAGAGTCTGCTATTGGTCCATTATCTTGGTTCAGAATTTCATTTGGATTTTCAAATTTCCATACTCTCGAACGCATCTATGTCAAAAACCATTTGCACGAATTTGTCATAAAAATCCAAAAAATACCGGAAAAATATTTATAATTTATATAAAAATACTGAAAAAATATATAATTTATATAAAAATACTAAAAAAAAATACTAAATATACAAAAATACTAAAAAAATACTAAATATACAAAAATACTAAAAAAATACTAACGCTTCAAATTCTAGTCCAAAAAATACTAATTTAGTACCAAAAATACCAAATCTGGTCACACTGGTGTGGGAAGCTATTTAAATGATGTGCAAGTCATTATCATGCGACATTGGGCCAATCGATGATCTGTGAGGGGTGTCCGGATATTTTTGATCATATAGTGTACATTTTTATACCTGAAATACATCTTTTAAAAAATAATATAAAGAATTTTTTTTCGGGAGGGGGGCTGGCCCAATCCTTTTCGTGGGGGGGGGGGTCCCCATGAAACAGACTTAGTTGACATTGTGGCAAATTTCTGGGGGGAGGGGGGATGCAGCATCCTCAGCCCCCCCCGGGTACGGTCCTGTCCACCCGCTAGGATATACTGTAGGATATTATTACTCCAATAAGTTTGCGTGTTCAAATGTTGAGAATAATTGAAAATTAAAAATAATGAACTGACGAACTCCGATCTAATGCGGACAGGCATTATAAATATTTATAAATCGAAACTTTTATTTTAATTATGCAATTAATATCTCAAAAAAATCAACAAAATGATATAAACAAACGTTAAATTACAGTTTAAGTAGATAGGTAAGAAAAAAAAATTCAGTTGGGGAAACGAACACATAGATCTCAACTGAAAATTAAAAAATAAATTAAAAAAAAACTAAAAAGAAAAATTTTTTTCATTTCATTAGCGTTAAATAAAAAACTAAAAATAATATCAATAATAATAATAATATTAATTCATTTCATTGAGAGAAAACACTGAGATTTCGTTATAAATCTTCACGGTGATGTGCAGGCTGGCCGCCTGCATGCTATCAGGTTTTAGTTGCACCCAAAAGAAACGCATGCGCAGAACCATGCTCCTGTGAGTGCCAACCACTGGACGCGAGATCCGCACTGTTAAGCAGATGGTCAAGTTGTTCCCAACCAAGATATAAAGAATATAGGTAGCGCCGTCCGAGAGAAAAACTGACTGTCGCCCCATCTCGTGTTGGTAATCGGAATATTGCCAACTCCATGACGTCACAAGGTCCAATCTTTGAAACCTATTATGAGGAATATTGCGTTTACCATGGATGAAAAAAACCAGGATGGAAAACTCCTATGCGTCGCATGTCAGGAAAATTTCAGTGGCGCCCTCGGACGGCGTGCACGTTGAAACTAAATGTAAATAATGCCGTCGTCTGGTACGCAATACTGCTCGGCATTTAATTGCTCAAATTCCCGGAAAAATAATCCAAACATATCGTTTATTCGATTCCCTAAAGATGTACAAAGGTGAATACTGTAGTTATTAGGCAGGCATAAGTTTTTCGTTTCGTTTCAAAATCGAAAAAAAAAAATAATGATTCTGCTCATTTGACAACTCATAAACGTTGATCGTATTGCAATGCCTACTTTATTAATAAATTCGATGTTCTAAATGGATTCAAAACTCTCGGAGAGAGGATTTACGAGGTCGTGAAGGGGAATTAAACAGTAAAGGCTACGTAATATGTGCCAAGCATTTTGAAAGTTCACAATTTATGAATAGTGAAAAAAGGTAAACATAAGGCTAAGGCATCATTTGATGAATGCTGTATATAGTGATCAATAAATTTGTGATAATATCAAACAAATTTGCATGCCTTGATTTTTTTTTAATCTTTCAATCAAATCCCAGTTATCAATCAACTCATTTTATTATGTTAATGAAGTAATCAGACGTACTTTGCAAACACTGCAATAACAGAGTAATCTTGATTCATCTTAAGCATCTACTTCCTAGCATTTTTGAAAACCTGCAAATTTTAAAAAAAGTAAATTGTCCACATAAGACAATTAAAATGTCTCAAAATGTCTTAAAATGTTTTCCGTTTCAAAAATATTTCAAATTAAACATGTTATTTTAAAATTAGTTTCTATACTGTAATGCTTGTTCTTGAGATGATTACCCTGTACATGGTTTTTTTCATCCATGCAATAGGGCAAGAATGACAACTTTTATTTTTTTGTAAATTCTGTGATAAAATAATTTTGATTTTATTATGAAAATTGTTTCCTTATTTGACATATTTAAACTTACTTCCAAGCTAAAATGGATTAAAAAGTTCTTGTTAATCAAATACTAAAAAAAATCAATACTAAAAAAATTCTTCTTAAAAACTTAATTCCTATACAATCTCTATGGGAGCGACTGCTAGAAAACGTGCAAGACACCAGATGGCGCCAAAAAATCGAAGTTGACCGCGTAAAGATAGGGAGTTTTCCATCCTGGTTTTTTTCATCCATGCGTTTACACAGCAAAATGCCATTATGCGCGATTCCCACCTGCAATAATACAAAATATAATACAAAAGATAAGAATGTTTCCTTTTTTCATTTCCCCAAAGATCTAAATTTAATTAAAAAATGCTTAATATCATGCAAACTGGATAAAAATATTTGTATCACAACTGCATTGATTTACTCTAACGATTTTAAAGATGACAACGATTATGAAAAGAAATACCTAGGCCTATGTCAACTCATGAATCGAAGCTCACGTCTAATGAAATCTGCGATTCTGAGATAGCAGGATATACGAATTCAGTCAGAGAATATACAAATTCATTGTTTTCATAATCGTCGTCTTAATTCGTTAGATAACTACAAGCAAGAACGGATGAATGGGAGGGGAGGTGCAACAAGTGAATGTTCTTCTGTTCTGTTATAGCTGCAGCACTGGATTTGCCAATAGGCCGCGGCCAAGGGGCGGCAGATTTCAGGGGGTGGTGGATTTCATTAGTTTGACTATTCTATTCAGTACTTACTTATCTACTTAAATACGTATTATTTATGGCCTAAATAGTTTTAGTTTACATTACATTACTGACAAGTGATCACGAAAATAGGGGCGGGAGAAAGTCAGTGGCCTATACTAAGGAAAAGTATAAATCCGGCGCTGCTACAAGCAAGAGCTCATAAGCTAGGTATCGTAAATATGTAGTTGATGCAGAATTTATAACTGATGATCTTAACGTAACCTAAAGAATCCTTAATATCCCATGATTTAGTTGTAAATGTTAGGTACGAGGATATACGAATTTATTGTTTTCATAACGTCAGTTTTGAAATGGTTAGAGCAGGAATGGATGAAGGGAGCAATCACTGCTGTTATGATACAAATATTTTTATCCAATTTGCATGATATTAACCATTTTTTAATTAAATTTGAATCTTTGGGGAAACGGAAAAAGGAAACATTCTTATCTTTTGTATTATTGCAAGTGGGAATCGCGCATGATGGCATTTTGCTGTGTAAACGCAATATTCCTCATAATAGATTTTAAAGATTGGACCTTGTGACGTCATGAAGTTGGCAATATTCCAATTACCAACACCAGATGGGGCGACAGTCAGTTTTTCTCTCGGACGGCGCTACCTTTATTCTTTATACCTTGCCAACTAACCAGATCTTTTGTTTGGGAACTCGAGCCTCGGGTTGCAGGTTTCTATTTTCTATACGAATGTCATCGCACAGACTGTGTTCATTCATTATCACTAATTTTGGATTATTTTTGGGGGATAGCGCGAACGCAGTCCCCACTACCACAAATTGCGCGTCCGAGTTACCCACATTTGGGGCAATCGCAAGTTTACAGCTCAGCCGTGGTGCAATGGTTAAGCCTCCGCTTGGAAGAACACCCTTAATGATCAGTGTATCTTCTACGCCAGGTAAGTATATTATCTGCTTTTTGTCTGAGTATCCCTATCTGCAAGGACACTTCAATCGTACAGGCGCGTGATATATAATTATTTGAATTTTAATTTAAATCTTCAATAATCTATTCTTATTTCACAACCATTTAATTTTGATTAGTTTTTTGATATTAATTATATAATAAAATTTTCCAAATTCATCTATTCAACATGTAAAAATACCCCGATGTAATCGTCCGTCTGTTGCCGTATAATTTTCAATCTAAAATCGTAGCCTAATGAAATAACGTGAAGAAAAAGACTCTCGTAATCTTCAAAGTTCCATCTGAATTCTATTTTATTCTATTAGTTCAATTATAATTGCGAATCCATATTCCAAGGTTATTAAGTACCGAAAGGTGCTTTATGCTCGTAACACTCGTAGCTTGAAGTTTCTAAGATGTCCTGTTCACAATGACGTACGCTTATGAGGTTCTTCTTATAGCTCGTTACCAGCGATGCCGCTGCACGTGGTATCAGTGTGGGGAAACCTATCTGTATGTCTGTCCGTAACTCTAACTCCTCGAAGGCTATGAAAGATTTTCAAAATCTGGTTTCGTCAATCGATTAAAATGGTTATGACCCGAACCGATCACGAATATGAAGTCCGGTAAATACGATATATGGACTTTATAATCACTTTTAATCTGAATCTCTGGTCTAAATTGATGCTACATGATCTGTTACATGATAAAATGGTAATCCTTTCCCTATATCTAATCAGATGATTTGATCGGTTATTTCATAGTTTATATTTCTGTAAAATCAATTTTTTTAATTCAAAAAATTGATTTTACAGAAGTGTGGGGTGTGAAATAACCGATCAAATAATCTAAAAATGGATAATCTGAGGGCTTCCCATACATTTAATTTCTTGCCGTTAAAAATATTTAAGAACATTTCTCTTTTGCTCCATATTTAATCGATTCAATGTGACGTACACTAATGGTACCATTATGATCCCAACTAGCAATTTTTAATGCTGATATAGTAAGTAATACATCAAACAAATCGTATCGACGAACTGTAAGCGGTTATTAGTTACTGTTTTCGTCAATTGATAAATATGGTTCCGCGCATGAACAACTTTGAAGATGGTCGTAATCGATACAATTGCACGTGCTCTTATGGTACCCTTATGACACACAAAAATTTTCAATGATAAGATATAGAAAGTAGAATATCAAACAACTCTAAATGATAAACTAAGAGCGAATAAAACGTTATTATGTACGTTTTCTCCCATGCATGCTCAGTCGAATTCATATCCCCAGATCTAGGACGATTAACAGTGGACACTCCCGTAGAGCGAATGCAATTCAAATGAGGCCCAGAAAATGATACCCTGGTGGTGAAAATTGTAAAAAGGACGTGGAATGTTCATCATTTTTGCCGCTTTATTTATTAAGTTGTGGACTTGTCATGCAGGAGGAATTTTAAACGTTTCGTTTTTTACCCAACAAGCTAAAGTATATATGAATTTATATAATTTTGGACAGTTTCCAGATCAGTAAATTTAATGAAATTTTTCTCTTTTCTGTAATTTTAGATAGCATTTTTATTAATAAGTTATGTCAATTATATGGATTAACTTGCAAAACTGTATCTTGCAAATTTTTTATAATGAAATCCAAATAAGCTGCAGTTGAGAAATGATTTATATGAGCATCCAGATTACAATTAATTTTACTAATTTAAAAATAAATTTAAAAGTCTAACAATTGAGCCATTAAAAATAGATGGCATCATTACCTAAAAATTATTAAATACTTGTTTCAAAATAATCGAATAAATTTATTTTCATCCAAAACAAACAACGGCACGACGTCCTTTGGACAATTTTCACCACTAGGATATCAATTCTTTGTATCTCTACGTCACTTCCTGGGCCGCATTCAAGTCTAAATATGGCGTCAGTGTCAAGTCCAGTATTAATCGTCCTAGCTTGGACTAATAAGTAAGTTTTATTTATTAGTCCAAGCTCCAATTACGTCCCTTTAGCAGCTCAACTCGACTTCGCTCATGTTGGAATGTTGAGAAAAGCTGAGTGAGTTTCACGCAAAGCCACAGAAGGAAACAGAAAGACAGTTTGATTCAAGAGGCAGTGGGGAGGGGGATGCAAAACACATGAATAAACATGAGGGAATTCTTTGTGAAATAAAGAATTAATTTTTCTTTTTGGTCACACAATATTTTGAAAGAAAAGTAGCGGAAAAACCCGGCACCTTGCGTGGCTCAAGCGCATTTTGAATGAAATTTTGCAACATTTGAATGTGAAAAAAAACCGACGAAATGAACACATGAAAAAGCTTAGAATTAATACAGTAAAAATTCATGTTGAAGACTCGGAGAGACTTCTTTTAAAGTGCTCCTCTCGAACTTCGGCCCTAAAGAAGTTCAACTCGGCTTCGCTGTTGGAATGTTGGGAAAAGTTGAGTGAGTTTGACGCAGAGCCGAAGAAAGAAATTAAAAGACAATCTCAACCAAGAAGGCAGTGGTGAGGGGGGATGCAAAAACATGACTAAACCTGAGGGAAACAGTTTAATTATTCTTTTACACGCCCACGCCGGGGTGAAACAAACAATTCTTCGAGCATGGCTTCAATTTCAATTTCGTTGTGAACATCTTTCAGTTCCGTATTTTCATAAACCCGCCAAAGGTTGGGCTCTAATTTGATGAAATTTTATAAAAACTGAATGTGAAAAACAGAAAAAAGAACACATGAAAACGGCTTGCGTACAAAAGCCACAGCCAGGGGTGAAGACAGGTATGAAAAAATTTTCATAAAATTTCCTTTTTTCGAAACTACATACATTTTCCCCACTTTTTTCTCCATCACTGCGTCAAACTCACTCAGCAATACACAATTCCAGCATGAGCGAAGACGAGCAGAACTGCTAATGAACCGAAGTGGGAGAGGCCATCCATAGTGAGCATTTAAAAAGAAATCTTTTCGAATCTTCAAAATTATTTTTTACTAAATAAATTCTAAGCTTTTTCCAAGTCTTCGTTTTTTCTGAAAATTCACAATCAAATATTGCAAAATTTCATCAAAAAAAGAGCCCAAGCAACGCCGGGTATGTTAGCAAGTCTTTATATATAAAAATGAATGTTTTTTTGTTTGTGGTTTGTTTGTATTGTATGCGTTCCTATACCATTCATCTGTTTGAGTTGAAACTTTGCACATTGAGTCTTCAAAGCAAAAGGTAGGTCATTGTCTACCTGAGATTTCTCAAAAAAATTTTTCGGTTTTTTGGACAAAATTCGAATTGCTGGTGGCAGCGCTCATGATAGTCCCTGACTCCTGCTGCCATCCTTGAAGCAAATAGGGAAGCCTCGCCTTCAAGTGCCGACATGGCCGGAAGTGAGTGTTGGAGACGCAAAACCACATGTCTAAACATGCGGAAAACTGTTTTTTTTTTCCCACGCCGGCTATGGGGTGCAGGTTTTTTTTTTATTCGTGAACTTTGCGTTTACTTTTTTTTTTTTTTTTTTTTTTTTTTTTTTTTTTGCAATTCGCAGTTCTTCGAACATGGTTTCACTGTCATTTTCGTATTGAACATCTTTCAGATACGTTTTTTCACTTAAGGTAATGGCAACTTCCATTTTCGGCTTTCTGGAAACTGAATGAAACGTTATTGCCCAATTCATAACGAAAACGGAAAAACTCGCCCATTGCCATAAAAAGTGGAAATTTTCTTTCGCCAACAGATGGCATCACATTCAAAACGAGCCCTTCTTCTTTTTGGAGACCAGCGGAAAAAGCCGGAGTGGCTCGAGCACTTTTCAGATGAAATTTTGCATTATCAAAATGTGAAAAACCAGATGAAATGAACACGATGAATGAACACATACAGAAGAAATTGACAATCAGGAAACGAAAAGACTTCTTAAAATGCTCCAATGAATGGCCTCTGCAACAACGGCTCTTCAGCAATTCTGGACGACTTCGTTCATGTTGGAATGTTGTGCAAAGCTCAGTGAGCTTGACCAAGGACGAGAAGAAAGGTATCTTTGGTTTGACGCAGTGCAGTAGAAGGAAAAAGAATGAAAATGACACAATAGTATGAACTGACTAGCTCTTTAGTTCGCAAGCATTTTTCATGTGTATTTTTTCTGAATATTCAGATATTGCAAAAATTTTATCAAAAGAGCCCGAGCAAAGCTGGGTATATCAGCAAATTTTAAATTTTAAATAATATAAAAAAAAACAATTTGAAGTTTTAATACGGATTATCAAGTAACGAAAGGTGCATTTTGCTCTCTTTGTGGGGAAACATGTCTTTCTGTCCGTCCGTCCGTCCTAAAAACTCTTCCAAGGCTATGAATGATTTTCAAAATCTGTAATCACAAATATTATTTAAAATCGGATCAATAGCACGTGCATAAATGGAATCTTCACGACCCCACCTAGCAATTTTCAGTGGTAAGATATAGTAAGTAATACATCAAACAAATCGTAATGACGAGATAGAAGCGGTTATTAATTGCTATTTTCGCCAATTGATAAATATGGTTCCACTATAAGAACCATTTTGAAAATGCTTGTAATCGATACAATGGCACGTGCTCCAATGATGCCTTTGAATTTTAGGACACCCTCAAAAATTTTCAATGAAGAGATATAGAAAGTAGTATATCAAACAATTCGAAATGATAAAATAAGAGCGAATAAAACGTTATTATGTACGTTTTATCCCATGCATGCTCAATCGAGTTCATATTCGGAGATCTTGCTGGCCACTCAATGCTTTGCATATCCTCACTTTGTAGAAAGTCCTCCACCATCGGAATTCTGTGGGGATGTGCATTATTAATTACTGTTTTCTTCAAATGATAAAATGATTCAGTGCATGAACCAATTTGAAGATGGTCGTAATTGATACAATTGCACGGGCTCTAATTAAAGCTATATGACACCTTCAAAAATTTTCAGTGATAAGATATGGCATGTAATATATCAAACAACTTGGAATGATGTGTCATGAATGAATATAAAGAAAAAATAATGATTATCCAAATTGGTTCAAAAGTACGTGGTTTAATGGTATCATTATGGTACATTGGAAATTTCAATGCTAAAATATTGCATGGAAAACATCAAACAGCTTGGAATGATGTGTCAAAAATGAACAGAACTTAAAATTAATGGTAATCGAAATAGTTTCAAAGACACCTGGTTTAGTGGAACCATTATGGTTTAGATGAACCATATTTGAAACATCTTGGAATGATGTGTAATATATGAATACAACGTAAAATTAATGAAAATCCAAAGTGGTTCAAAGGTTTGTGGTTTAATGTTACCATTATGGTCTATTAGAAACTTTCAATGTTAACATAGGGCAGTTGAAAAATATTCTTCCGGAATGATTTAGGACCCTTATGACACCCTCAAAAATTTTCAATGATAAGATATAACAAGTGGTATATCAAACAACTCGAAATGATAAAATGAGGACGAATAAAAAGTTATTATGTACGTTTTCTCCCCTACGTGCTCAATCGTGTTCATATCCCCAGATCTTGCTGGCCGCCTTTTATGACACCCTCTAAAATTTTCAGAAATTTTTAAAATGTTTCCAAAATTTTGAGTCAGCGATTAGTTTAGCCTTTCGGCTCTTGGTTATGTCATTCTTTTATGTTTGATTTAGTTACTAACTGATATACCCAGCATAGCCCGGGCTGTTTTTTGATGAAATTTTGCAATATCTGAATGTGAATATTCAGAGGAAATGAATACGTGAAAAAAACTTAGAATTAATATAGTAAAAATTCAATTTCAAGAAACGAAAAAGACTTCTTTTAAAATGCTCCCAATGGTTGTCCTCTCCAACTACGGCTCTTCAGCAGTTCTACTCGGCTTCGCTCATGTTGGAATGTTGTGTTTAGCTGAGTGGGATTGACGCAGTGCCGGAGAAAAACGGCAAAAAATTATGTATGTAGTTTCGAAAGAAGAAGGAAGTAGAAAGAAAATGAAACCATAATCTGATCTGACGTTTCTTCACCCCTGGCTGTGACTTTAGTTCGCAAGCTTTATTAGGTGTTCTTTTTTTCTGTTAATACACATTCAGAAATTACAAAATTTCATCAAAAACAGCCCGAGCAACGCCGGGTATGTCAGCTAGTAATAAATAATACATCATAGAATCAATATTTCGTTGGGTAACCAAAGTTTTTAATAACGGCTATACATCATCTGTGCATGGATTCCACTAGACGTTTACACCGATCTTCTGGAATGTTGTTCCATGCTTCTTTGATGGTGTCGAGTAGTGTAAGAATACTATTGGGCTTTTTTTCTTTAACAGCCCTTTTGACATCAATCCATAGCATTTCTATGGGGTTCAATTCTGCTGACTGAGCAGGCCATTCCATAACTTTGATATGATTTATGTGTAACCATTCCTTGACAAGTCTGCTGGTATGTTTCGGGTCGTTACCGTGCTGGAATGACCATGTAAGGGGCAGATTATCATCGGCATAAGGAAGCATAATGTTCTCAAGGATGGATTTGTAAACAAAACGATCCATGATGCGATTTATATGATGGATTGGGCCTACACCATTCCAGGTAAAACAACCCCACATCATCACATTTCCCCCTCCATGTTTCACGGTTGGCTGTAAACACTGTGGCTTGTATGTTTCATGTTTATTACGTCTGGTGTACTTTCTACCATCACATGCAAAGAGCTGTACCTTTGTCTCATCCAACCACAGCATGTTTTTCCACTGTTGTGTTGTCCAGTTGATATGGGCACGAGCAAAGGTTAACCTACCTTTCCTGTTCTTTAATGACACAAGAGGTTTCTTTCCTGCCACTCGCCCAAACAAACTAAACTGGTTTAATCGTCGACGAATAGTACTAGAACTAATACTAACGTGATGATGAGCAGACATTTCACCTTGAATCATTGTTCAAGTTAAGGATCTGTCTTTTTTGGAGAGAAGATGAATGATACGATCGATGTGCGGGGTTAGTTTTTTAGGTCTTCCTGGTCTTGAACGATCTCTGACAGAACCAGTGTTGTTGTACCGCTGAATTGTACGTATACAACATGATTTGCTGCAGTTAACAATTTTGGCAATGGCATCAAATGTTAGTCCTTCATTGCGTAACCGTCTAATTTGTTAACGGAGATCTAGCGATATGTTTTGTCGTTTTCCCATGACTGCTGGTTAAAATATGTACAAGTGAAATTAAAGTTGTTGCTTATACAATATGTATACTAAAATACAACAAACTTACGATGCGGAACCCAAGTTTAAGTCGCAAACACGTTAGGGTGCTAAACTTATGTCCAGCCAATTACTTAAATATTCTGAAATATGCTCCCCTTTTCATAGTGTATCCTCCCCAAAACATTTTTTTTTTAATATTTTGTTGCAGGCAGTCTCATTTATTTTGTAACAGGGGTGGAATTAACTTTGAGTCTTGATTTTTCAAATATTGGCAGTATTTTTTAGAGCCATTTGGTTGGTGCTAAATTTTTGGCCACCACTGTAGTGGCCTTGCTATTAGTTACTATCAAATAATTTATTATGATTAGTTAACCGTTGCTATACAGGGTGTAAATGGACGACGTTTCACAAATTTAAGGATATATAGAGGATGATGTGGTGAACATTTTTTTATTAATAAACCCATAGTCCCAAACGAAAAGCGACAGAGCCACAGCATGTTTGATGCTCTGTTTTGCGTCAAGCCGTGGAATGGCTGTCTGAATTACTGTGTTGTCACTGCATTGGAATTTCGAGCGTGAAACCTAACGCGCGAACGTATTTCCAATGGAACCGCCCAGCGACCGTTGTATGATTGGTCAGGTGCAGCACTTTTGCTGAAAGGTAGGGTAAAGGCGGGTAAGTTTGCCAGTCATGTAAATTGGCCGCATTACGTATTTTTTTTTTTAATTTTAATTTTTAAAGCTTTCGAAAAAGCAATAAAAGAAAAATGAACAATAAATTACAATACTGTAAACAACAACAATTTACAAATGTTGAATACCAATTTTTTTAAAAAGGAAGAGCAAAAAAAAAAAAAAAAGTTAAGGAAACAGCTCGGTTTTCTCACCGAGGTTATTACAATTAAACATCAGGAAATACGTACAACAATCTCAGTGATAAAGCGTACAAGGTTTCAAAACAATTAATAAACAAACACAAAAGAGGCAAACGAACGAAAAGTTAATGAGAATAGTTTGATTAGAGAACATTTTTATTAACGTTTTCACAAAAGATGTTCAAAGTGACGACGAACCATGCTTCCTCCTACTCTTTGAGATATGCCACTCATACGTCTCATGCGTTCAAACGCTGCGAAGATGCAGTCAGTAAGTTCACTGGTGTTTCATACACAGTCGATTTCACGTACCTCCAAACGAAGAAGTCCAGAGGGTCAAGTCAGGGGAGCGTGGAGGCCAAAGAACTGGGCATCCTCTTTCTATCACCCGCTGCCCAAAGGTTTCCATAAGATACTCGCGGGCCAGGCGATCAAAGTGTGCTGGTGCTCCGTCATGTTGGAACCACATAGTAGCACGCAGTTGTACAGAAACATCTTCCAGAAGTACTGGCAGGGTATCCTCCAGAAAGGTTCGATACAATGCACCATTCAAACGATTTGGTAAGATGTATGGGCCAATAAGTTGCTCTCCGACAATACCAGCCCAAACGTTTACTGAAAATCTTCTCTGGTAACCTCCTTGATGGACACAGTGTGGATTCTGAGCAGCCCAAGAATGATTTTTGCGAGAGTTCACCATACCCTCCCTCGTAAAACAGGACTCATGACTAAACATCACAAGTTCAGGAAACGTCGGAATTGTCAAACACTGTTGAAGAAACCACCGTGAAAATTGCTGCCGTGACTCAAAGTCCTGCTGTCCCAACGCCTGAACTCGTTGATAATGAAATGGATGGAGGTGCATGTCGTGAGCTACTTGCCAAACACTCATGTGATTAACGTGCATCTCGCGAGCGATTGCCCTTGTGCTCGTTCTTGGATTGGCAGCGAGACGTTCCAAAACTTCTTCTTCAAATTCAGGGGTCCGCGTGTCTCTTCCTCCACCGGCACGGTGTCTGTCAGCAGACATGGTTCCTGTTTCCCTCAGACGGCGGTCAACATTGGCGAATGTGGGTCTGCTAGGAAGTCGTCTTTTGGGAATCGTTCTCCGTGCACCCGACGAGCTGCAGCAGCATTCCCACGAGCTTCCCCGTAACACAAATGCATATCAGCAAATTTCACGAAGGTATAATCACCTTCCATGAAGTTACTTCTTTGCAGATACGCTAAAGATTGTGCGATCGTGTATGATGGAGTAATGATAATAAGCAGATCACAGTGTACACTGAGATAATTTGTGGCGATCTGAAATGGGACAGTCCAGTAACAGTTCTGTACGTAATTGGGTACGAAAGTTCTCGCTGTTTCCTACCTCACAGTAAAGTCCATTCCTGAACTCATACAGCACAAAACGTAGAGCGCAAAAAACCTTTACCCTTACGGAATGTTCCAAACCAACAACGGGAATTTCATACCAACCTGATATACAAGATTATGTGATTGGTGAATGTGCTGTACATCCGACGGTACCATTTGAAAATAGCCTGCGAGCTGACAGTCTGCATAAGGCCTACAAGATGCAATGACAGGGGACATCGTAGTAAACGTACCTAGTACAATGCTTGACAAACCAGGACATCAAACAAGCTGTGGCTCCGTCTCTTTTCGTTTGGGACTATGGGCTTATTAATAAAATATTCACCACATCATCCTCTACATAAATTTGTGAAACGTCGACCATTTACACCCTGTATATAGCGGTCTTGTTAGTTGTTATTTTCACTTGTTGTTTCTCACTGATGAAGGAGACAGAGAGGTCCGAAATGTGCATATGAGTTTTTATTTTGTAAAATTCATTTATGTGGAATAGTGGTTTCTTTTCTTCCTTTCTTGTTATAATTGATGCTCGAAATGGTCTCTTTGGAATGCAATGCAAGCGTTCTCACGTCACAATGTGGACTGCCGCATCGGTCGAATGTTCCAGTCTATACCCAAATAGTGCTACAGGCTGCAATTGAAACATTCTTCTAATGTCTCCACATCAGGAACTGGCTATTCGGCTCAATACGCCCTCCGTGTTCGCCTCTTCCATCAAACGCTCCTTTTTCACATAAATGCCGAAAGACGGTTGCAAACGTTTTGTGCCCCAGGTATTTTTCTTGGTATATCCGTGCGGCCTCTTGACCATTCCCATGTGCTTCTCCGTATGTGGTTCGAAATCCCAACTCCCTCTGTCAAAGGAACGTGTTTTGTGAAGACCTTCGATTGCTCTGGGCACACGTGCAAGCACTCGACGATTCTATGTCAATTCAATTTCTTGGGTTTGCCTGTTCGTGGTTGCACTGTTGTTGCTCCCTGGGTCTTCCACTTGGCAATCACATTGCACAAGTGGCATCCTATGATGGTTCTACATTGGAAGTCGCTGAGCTCTTTTGAACGACCCATCCAACTATACATAAAGGAGAACATGTGAGTTCGTCCAACACCACCTAAAGAGAAAGCCTGAGCGCGGAAACGTCATACATTGTTACATCATGAAACGAAGTCATAATTTAGGGCTTATTATTGGTATAAATGAGATTAAAGATGACTTTTTATGATGATGTAACAATGTATGAAATTTTCGCGCTCAGGCTTTGAGTAGAGGTGGTGTTGGTTCGTCACGGAAACAGTTTTGCATTGTTGTTGCACGTTTAAGCATTGTTGGCGCTCACTTAAAGTACACGCCGGAACTGAAAAGTCACCTGACCATTGGTGTCTGAGCAAAAATTTTTATCATCAATCATCACAAAACTATAAATAAAGGAAAAAATGTGAGTTCATCAAAACAACAATTTGAATGAACAGTATTTGAAAAAACTAATTACCGCGCTTGGGCCCCGTTCATATCTTAATAATACAAAGCAGATATGTGTCTGAATGGTGTGATGCTATTTAAATAATTTACATGTCATTGTCATGTGACATTTGGCACATTCCATGCTATATGACGGGTGTCCCTAAACTTTTGATCCCTTAGTGTACTAAATGAAAGGAATGAAATTCCGTACAAAACAAATGACTATCTTAAATAGTTTTTCCCCAACCAACAGCATCGTAACAACAGTTACTGAATAACGTGACTTTATTACTAAGACGTGCCTATTAAAGTGCAGAATAAATGTTGCGGGGTCTCAGGAGGAAATCCAGATCTATGAAAAAAGAACGGTGACTGTTTTTTTTTTTTATCATGAGGGGAGTTGTGGATCAATTGTGGTAAGGAAACTCAAAAGACATTCGCCACACTTCAGATCTTTTCAAAATATCTGCCCATGCTCAAGGCAACAAATTTTCACCATATTGATGCCCAGAACAACATCTAAGATTTGCAACGTCTATTGCGGTCCAGTGAGCACAAAGCAGTGTGTTAGCCTTTCGAACAATTAGGTAGCATGAGTGTAGCCAAAGGGGCAGGATGGGCACTTCTCCTTCAAATCAAGTAAACTTATATAGAAATACTTGATTATCGATAGAAATAAGATATATACGGGGAAACGTTGGACTGTTGGTATTGACTTTATTCTGCAAAGTTGGTGCTAGTATTTGGTATTTTTTATATCACGTTAGTTTCTCACATATGCATTTGATCCCCCCCCCCCTACTCTAGGGGATACACGTACAATCGAAAGTTGAGATCTTTGTTGCTGCTTACAAGGACAAAGAAAAGTTCCAAAGTGAGTTCTCAAGGAATTTGTCCAATTGACGGCCACTTATTTTCCCTAAACTCTGAGATTTGAAAAGACGGTCGTCGAGCAATCAAAAAGCTAACTCCGATACGTCATTCCCTTTCATTGTCTCTTTTGATAATTGTACAGCGGATAATTCTAACAATGGCATTGTTTCCATGATCGAGGAACTTATTAAAGTAACAGTTAATAATAAAAATAATAATAACTGATTAATTGATGAACACATTAATACCATATTGCCAACTGCTGAGTCTTTCCCACAACGTACCCTGTACATTGTCCTCATGATAATATGTAATCTGCAGAGAATTCTCCTTTTCAGACCATTCTTTCGAAATCTATCATCAATGTTTATAACCGGATGTATGTTTTTTTATCAAAGAATTTCATTTAGAGTTAACAGTTTTTCGAAATGCTACTCATTGACTCAGGTGATGTCAGTCTACATGTATTTGAAAGTTCCTTCCACGCACATCTGTTGTCTTCGAAGTGGAGCAGTAGCATCCATCTTGTGCATATTGCGATGTTTACGCAGTTGCATTTTGAAATTCTTAAGTCAGCAGTCACATTCTTAATGCTTAAAGGTATGCTCACTCTAATAATTATCGTTGACTGTTTTGTCTACGCCTAAAATTTTGACATAAAGAAAAAAATTACTCGTTATTTTGACCTTATTATTAGCATATTTGATTGGTGTTCATTTTTAATAAGGAAGAGTCCAAAACCTTATAATGTATCTTAATTACATACTTTTTACGAATATAATTGCAACAATAAATCAACAGTATTACTGGTAATTGTCATTACTTAAACTCAAACGGAGTATAAATATTCTTTTAATAATACTAATAATGCATGTTTGTATCGCAGTTGTTGCTGATCTCTCTTGGGCAACATTAATCAACAATAGATTGTGCGTTGGGATTAATTCGTTAGAAACTTGATTCGTGAAGACTGAATTAATCCGTCCATTTATTAGCACTTGTTAATATGCTTCTGTTAATACTGCTGTTTATTTCTGAAATATTTTAGTCATCTGCTATACATACATTGTTAAGTGGAAATATTTTCAGAATGGAATCTGTGGAAGGACAAATGCCTGAGAACTTAAAAGAGGAATTGACGTGTACTGAAATTAAACCTAAGAGCTACACTAAGCGACAGTGGACAATTCTAATTTCTTTTGTTTTAATTAATATCAACGCTGCAATTTGTTGCTCAATCGAAGCCCCGTTTTACCTAAAGGAGGTAAGAAGACTTTATGAATAAAATATATGCGTGAATTTATTTTTATAGATATCGAACCTTGGCTGGAAAATTTCCTTGCATTAAGAAAGTATTCTGATTATTTCGTCACATTTCACTTGATCACTGTCACTTTTTATTACATTCAAGGGGCCACATTCAATTCGTCTCGTTCACTAAGTCAAATATTTCGTCAGTTATTTCATTAGAAGTTTTTTTCCACTATTTCATAACGTTATTCTATGAAGTAAAACGTGACATTTTGAACGAGTTTCGATATGAGTCTGGACGAAAATCAATTTGAAGGTTAATGATTATGAGCAAGTGAATTTTGACGAAATTTTCTGCTACCTAATTTTTGTTCATTATTTATTATTATTATTATTATTATTATACAGGATGGTTATAATTAAACTTTCCTTAGTTAAGCCCCCTAAACAGGAAAATATTTATAGCAGAGATACCAAGCTCGGTAGGAGTAACGTCCAGCTTATGGGCCACAAGATTCGCGTTAGTGTGGCTATATTCAATATTTACCTAAAAAACATGTCAATTGCCGTCGTTTTCTCATAATGATAAACGATGACACGGCTAGATGGCAGTGGTGTCTAATCCGCCGATAATGCATGTTTAAAAGCACCAACGCCTTAAAATGACATTGTATGATCAAATTTAGATTGTAAATTTAAAGTAATATGCAGATAAACATAATAATATGAATTTCAAAGCAGTATTTGTTTTTTGTACTATTTAATCGAATAGCTGTGACCTACAAAAGTTAAACCCAGAAGGTGTAAAAAAAGGAATATTTTTTGAATTATTATGCTCTTTTTATATTTTGTAATTTTCATAATTTATAATTATGTTTTTCTATGGTTTTATAAATTACGTTGTTACAATGACCTCATTTTTTCCCTCCTTTTTACGATTTTATTACAAAACCTATATAATCTCTAAGGGTTATTATTAACATTATCATTATACGAATCAATATTATTACTCTTCAAACTCGCATATCCGTCAGGGTCGCGGGAGCAGCTGTTCTATGCAAAATCTCCAGGGCTCGTGATCTTCCGCCATCAGGCGCATGTCCTCAGTGGCAATACCCAGATTCTCCATGTAGTCTACCCACCTACTTCTAGGCCGATCCCTTGATGATTTTTCAATCGAAAAATCATTACCTATGCTTGAAGAGCATCTCCAGTTAATAATTATTATTTATCGATCCCTTGATCTCTTACCCATCGGCTTGGAAAATAGCAGCTGCCAATGAAGACGTTTGCGACATCCGTATTACGTGGCCATACCAACAAACTGAGACCTCTCAATCCCTAGAAGTAGCAGCTCAAAACCTAAATACTATTTTATTGTGCTGCAGTGTACTCTGTCTACCCTATGTAGCATCTACCACACGCTTCTCCCAGGAATCTCATTTCGGCCGCTTGCAAGCGCTATCGCTTTCTGCACAGGTGAGAATGGGGACAAAGATAGATTTGAAAACTGAGAGTTTGTCTTTGTTTCCGAGCTCTTTTCTTACCATGGAACGCCAAAATTCGCTTGCTGCGCAGATCCGAGCATCCAATTCTCTATCCTGCCACCCGTCACACGAGATACTTGAACTTCTTCACCTGTCTAAATAGGGCTCCTCTAAACGGAAAGCGCACTGAGCAAGCTGTCCTGAAAAGACCAGATCCTCAGTCTTAGCTTCACTGAATTTCATCCCAGTCTCTTTACACTTGGCTGCAAAGCGATCTAGTGCGTGCTGAAGGTCAGTGCAAGAAAATGCAAGATGCTCAGAAAAGAGCGACCTCTCCAGCAAGCAGTCACTCATACAAACATGCTCATCGTCTCGACTGCCTGCGGAGCGGGGGATGGGGGTTTTAATGGGAAATCTCAAAATCCATGTTGAAATTTTTGATTATTTTCCTCTATAATATGGCAGAGTACATTAAGTATTGTTGTATATTGCCATAGACTCCTGATGCATATTCATAAACATTATACAAAATTCGTGTTTAATCATGAGATATAATTTTAATGCAAACGACGTAATTGTTTAATTGTATATTTGAGTGGCTGCGGGGAATAACGACCCATCCCTCATTTGATTAAAATTGGGAAATTTAAGAGTTTATAAAAACCCATTTTTTAAAGATGTAAAACGATACTTACTTGTATTTATATATAAAGATAATATTGGGTAGCTTGTTGCAAATAAGCAGTCTGATATCTTTTTAATTACTAGAAAACCGTATTTTGATTGATTGTGGGATGAGTCTTGCTCCCCGCAGCCCCTCATTTCTTTAAAGAGTTCTTTTGAAAGGAAAAAAATCAAGATAACTTTAGTGTACGAAAAGCTTATCTGAAGCTCATACTATAATAGAAAATTTTCATACTATCATATGAAAGGTCTTCATAAAATTTATAGAACTATGATTTCAAAACTACACGTTGTGATTTTCTCAACGCATCGATTGTAAGTGAATTAAAAAAAACAATAGAAAGAAATCTATATTCAATTGATGGAATTAATATCGGCAGTAAATTCACTTAGGCAAGTGTCGGTTCATAACGTCTTTTCTATTTTGCAAATGAAAAACAGAAAAATGTTATAATAGCTCAACTTGACTATAATCTGTCCAACGAAAGTTGGGAATGCCCACTCCAACTTTCGTTGAGCAATCTACAAGGTGTCCCATTTAACATGACAAGAAAAAATAACTCGAAAAATATGCATCATACAAAAAATAAAAAATACGTGTTTAATATTTTTAAAAAAGCTTATCCAATAATACCAAACTTCACTCCCCAACATTGAAATTTCACTCCTGTCGGTGGGGCGGGGAGCAACTTTGAAATTTCAAATCGGAACCCCATTTTTATTGAAGATTCGGATTCTACGCAAAAAAATACATAAGTTTTGTTTGAAACATTTTTTTTGATTCGTGATAGATGGCGCTGTAATCGCACAAAATAAGATATTTCATAATTAATTTGTTGCTGGCGTCTCTCCATGATCCGTGCCCATAGTACTTCAGAGACGACCTAATAATTATTAGACACTTACCTCTCTAAGCAGAAGAGATGCTTAATGAATTTTTGAAAAGTGTTCCATGCCACTATCATTCTCTTTTGTAATTTGCATAATTAATTATGTAACTGTGCAAGAAAAAATTGAAATGATTTTCATTTATGGCAAATGTAGGAGAAAATTCGACGATGCTGTCAATTTGTATGCTGAGCTTTTTCCTGAAAGGTGAGCTTTTGCATCACTTTCTTCTTTTGTTAGAGTTGTTAAACAGTTTTCTACTGACGAAAGTGTATAGCCGAAGAAAAGAATGCGAGCAGCTACTGTTTGTGGAGAAAATAATCAAATAGCAGTACTAGCTGCAGTGGCTCATAACCACATGCGAGCATCCGAGAAATATCGCACCAATCAGGAATTTCTCGTATGAGTGTTTGGAGAATGCTGAAGTTTCCTAAATTTCATCCATATCCTGTCCTTCCATTAGGAACTAAATGGCGATGATTTTCAAAACCGACTAACGCTTTGTCAATGGGCAGTTGAGCAAATACAAAGTACTTTTTTGTTCGTGTACTATTTTGTGATGAATCAACATTTACGAACTACGGTGAGGTTAACCGCCATAACATGCATTATTGGAGTGTAGAAAACCCGTACTAGATTCGTGAAGTAAACCATCAGGCCGAGGGCATCAGCGTCCTTGGTCAATTGGTTGGTTGGTTTATAAGAATTTTTGGCATCGACTAAGGTCATCTTGCGCCTTTTTACACAAGTTATATCTGTACGCAGCCCGGGACAAACAAACATCGATGCCCACGGCGGGATTCGAACCCACGACCAGGTGGACTCGAGAACTAGCAAGTCTACGCCCTAGTCCTCTCGGCCATCTGGCCGGCCTTGGCCAGTTAATGTTAAGTATGGAATAACCGGCAACAAATTTATCGCACCATATGGCGATTGACGATAGCAAATACTAACTTGATGAAACATTCTTGAACACGAACTACCACAAGTGCTTGAAGACCTGAGCTTGACAGTGCGACAAAACATGTGGTTTCAACATGATGGTTGTCCAGCGCATTATTCGTTTGTAGCACGCGAGATATTAGATGGGGATTACAATAATCGCTGGGTCGGTAGAAGACGACCGGTGCACTGGCCAGCCAGATCGCCAGACCTTACCTCCCCAGATTTTTTCTTGCGGGATTACCTAAAAGATGCCGTTTATAAAGAAACACCTACAACTCGCGAAAACATGATGCAACGAATAAGGGATGCTTGTGCCGCAATTGCACCAAACATGCTTTTGAGATGTGTGAAGCACAAATCAACAAGTGCATTGCAATTTGAGGTCATCATTTTGAGCATTTAATGTAATTGAATGGTTAGTGGCGATGAGACTCACCTAAAACAAGCACTCCGAGGAAACAGAAACCGTTTTTATTTATTTTTCAATCCCAACTGTATTTCTGGAGAATTACAAAAAATCTTTTGTGTGATTTCAGCGCAGTCTATCACAAATCAAAAAAAACGTTTCAGATAAAAATTATCTATATGTAGTTTTTAGCGTAGAATCCTGAATCTGCAATAAAAAAGGGGTTCCCATTTGAAATTTCAAAGTTGCCCCTCGTCCCGCCCAGAGGGGGTGGGGTTAGTGGAGGGGTTAATTTTGGTATCATTGGATAGCTTTTTTTTTAATATTAAACAAATATTTTATTTTTTGTATAATGCGTATTTTTCGAGATATTTTGATTTGTCAGGTATAATGGGATAGCCTGTAATCTTTTGTGTCGGGCATGCTAGAGTCAATTTCAGCGAAGTGCATTTTAAGTTCTGAGTGAATTCTATAATCTTCTTATGATGAACATTGTCATCAGTAACATATTCATCATAAGATGGGAATAGGATTACTCATCATGATATGAATAATCATATTCTCGATTTTATTGATCATTTTCAAAGGTTGGTGATGATGATGGAAGTGAAAGGTTTCCTCTTTTACAATCATTGATTAATCGATAACATGGAATTGTTGAACAAATAAAAAAAATTACCATTCTAATAAAAACAATGAAACAAGGAAAATATTTACCTTTTTCAAATAGAATAATAAATTTCAAGTCAAATAAGAAGTTATTGCATATTTGAGCAGTCTGGTTTTTGACAATGAATAGACCCGAACCGCTTAAAAGAAATGGCTCTATCCTACATGATTTGCATCCTTATACCTATTCCTCGGAGAAGAGTTTTAATTGAAATTATTTTATCATAGTAACAAGCAGTAAATGAGAGGTCAAAATCGAGCAGCATTGCTTTTTGAATTCAAACTGAAATGTATGTCGAGCGTATGGACAGGATGACTGTTTAATTAATGTATTGTGATGACTGTTTATTAAACGCTAATTTCGTTTGAACTCTGTCAGCCCGAAGTTCGTTTGACCCCCCACCCCACCCTCAGTCGTTGCAGTACTAATATTATCCTCTTGTATAATACGATCTCACAAATTCAGGTGTTTTAGGGATTATCGTAGAATAAGTACGATATATCGAAACATTTTATTTTTACTAACCTCACAAAGACAACTGTTGTCCGAAGGTTTCCACTTGACTCTTTTCGTCTTCGCGGCCCAAATCGATCGTCTTTCTGGATCGCGAGGAAAACGTTTCATTATAAAACCATCTTCAGAGCGATTAGAACACCCTACTGCAGCACAGGAAGGCATTTTTGGTCACTAAACTCTTTTAAAATCATTTAAAATTGCAAAAAACCGTCTTATCTCCACACAATGCTATGCTAATTTGGACACAACATGGCGGAAAATAGCACGTGACACTGAACAACCAATTGAAAACTGTTCCGCGTATGGCCACACTCTGGTTATAAAGGCAGTCTAGTCACTACTAGCAACACCCTCTAAATTAGTAGTTTAGAGGGTGTTGCTACTATACTTTGTCCAACGAAAGTTGGAGTGGGCGTGTCCAGTTAAACTTCCTATTTCAATTGTTAGACGTTCTTTCAATAGAAAGTTTAACTGAACACGCCCACTTCAACTTTCGTTGGACGGGGTATAGAGTGCCTATAAGAGGAGTAGCGACAACTCGGAACGGATATTGATTGGATAACGCTCCAGAGGCCATAGTTTTCCCAAAATCGCGTGCCGTTTGCATTACAGATATAGAGAAATTAATTGTCGTAGTTCCGTTTTTCGTTTTATTGTGCATGTTTCTTAATTTTTGCTAATAAAATTACATTATTAAAGTTTAAAAGTTGTGGTTTTGTTAGATCCGCTTTAAAATTAACGATTGAAGTGGCGAAGAGGGGAGGGGAAAAAATATTTTTTCATAGTAGAGTATTTGTTTTACTGTTATTTATAAAAATTTGAAACTCACAAAATAAAGTGATTTTTTAATGATATAATCTATATACAGGATGTTTTTGAATTGAGTACAGATTTTTTGGGAGATGATAGAAGAGGTCCTTAGAAGTATTTTTTGTCATATGAACATGGGGTCCCCGCAGCTCCGTTTACTTACAATACTGCATTGAACAATCAAATGACACCGGGACGCAGTGTGCGTTGATAGGCCTAGATTATTTTATTTTTAACAATTAACACAAGCAATCTATTGTAATAACTTTTAAAGTAATTGTTTGCAAAGAAATTTCAAGGTGCACGTGCTTGTTTGTTGAAAAGTCTTAGGACAAACTTCGCCAAGGAGATTCCATGGTATCCAAAACCTTTGTAAAATGCGATTAGTCCATATGTAAATGAACTAATCGCATTCTGGGAAAGCAGTAGGTAAAGATTTGTTTTAAAAAGTTCACTTGATGTACTTTTTACATGTGTAAAGTTAAACAGTATGAATCGTTTTACATGGAATGATTATGCAGACATGCATCTGTGTCTCGGTGCTGCTGGTACCATGGATGGTGCAAAGCGTTTGTATGCTGAACATTATCCCAACAGAATTCTTCCCAATTCACGAACATTTGGTGCAGTAGATCGTCGTCTAAGAGAAACAGGCACATTCGCTCATGATAATCATCAGCGTGGACGTCGTCGGTGGTTACGCTCCCGTGAATTAGAGGATAAAGTTTTGGAAAGGTTTAACCGAAATCCATCGACAAGTACTCGTGCGGTCGGAGCTGCTCTGAATACTAGTCATACCACTGTATGGAACATTTTACATGACAACCTGCAACATCCGTTCAAGCTTCGAAAGGTGCAGGAAGATTATTTTTTACTAATTATATTCTAAGCTTTTTTCAAGTCTTCGTTTTTTCTGAAAATTCACAATCAAATATTGCAAACTTTCATCAAAAAAGAGCCCGAGCAACGCCGGGTATATCAGCTAGTAATAGATAAATGTTTCAAGGAATTTTTATTCACGGGTCATTCGGGCTCAACGAGCAAGATCTTTATCTTGAAAAATTTAAAACAAACCGTAAAACCAATAGTAAAAATACCATTTAATTAAACACAACACATTTAAGTCATGTAATATATTCAAACGGAGAAAAGTTTTGGAAAATGAAACTTGAAATTTAAGTATTTTCAAGATAGTTTGTAGCGTCAAAATTTATTTTTCAGTTGTTATTTAACTGGTAAACACTGAAGTGATCAACGAGGCCTCATGACGAACGTAGTTGTTCGCGCTAAAAGTTTTGCCAATTTTTTCTCTTTTAACACCTAGCCTGTTTTAAGGTTGTCGTTGTTTGGTTCATATTTTTTAATTTATTTGCAACTTGCAAACGCGAGAAAGTGACGTTAGAACAATTCCATGATAAAAAGAACGTAAAAGTGAAGCTAGATTTTTCCCTAAAACTAATCATCGAAAATTTTTTTTCATCTTTTGCAATAAATGTCAAATTTGTAGTTTTGTATAAATGTAAAATGTGTATAGGCTGGTAAATATAATCTCTTTGGTTATTGGCTTTTAGTTTCCCTTTTTCTGAAAAGGTGAAAATAAAACAATTCTCGAACTTGTTATCAGCTGATCAAATAATCACATTTATTATGAAAATTAAAACGTTAATGTGCTTCTTTTTTTTAACCTCCTTTATCTAATTTACAAATAAAAGCCTGGTAGGCTAACCAGCATTAGCCATCTTTACATTTCTTCTTAATAAGGTGAAAAGTATCGTAAATTGTACCTCTGCTAATTCAATCGTTGGGATAAAAAATGAGCAACGGCCCGAGTTGCCGGCACTCTCCTTACAGGCACCCTAGTCACTACTAAAGCGCTGAATTAACTATTAAAATAGTAATAGTAATCCAGTGCTTTAGTCACCCCTACTAGAGTCCCTGTAAGTAAAACGAAATTGAGAGGCGCCATGATTTTTGAATTTCTGTTTTTTGATTTCTTGGGATACCTTCAACGCCAGTTTTACTTTAAAAGCTCGCAATCAACTGCTACATTTTTCTGGCGATAAAATTTGTCTTAAAGCTCAAGCAAGCTCTGAGAATGCACCTTTAGACTACGTTAGACTGCCCTATAATCGCTTGGCTTCTCGAAAGTAGAATAGTCGAGTGGCATCTGTCAGATTTCATTTTCTTAACGTAATGTTTAAAATATTTTAATCCTCTTCATGGAAACTCGATCATCTTTCATTTCTGACACATGTTTCACGTTCTTTATGTGGGAATAAGACGCCGCCATTTTACAATCAAATAATCTCGACTTCAAACCGACTTCATTTTATTAATTTAATTTCGTCAAACGGCTTTTCTACCCGCCGATTTTTTATTATATTGAGGAGAAACACATGAAATATGATTGCAGAAAGAATTGTGAACTCTTTATACAGAAAATTATTCGAACTATTTCTTCATGCAGGCGAACTGTAAGCGCTTCACTCGTGACGTCACTCTCAACTAAAGCTGAGACAGGGCACCCCGATGGGTCCGACAATGGCGAGTATTATCGACGAGATTAAAAAATCTCTAGATTTTTACGAGATTCGAAAGATTATGAAGATTTGGTAGATAGAATTGAGATTAAATAGAGATTATTAAGATTACACACAGATTTCTGAGATTATTAATATTACACAGACTTTTTAGATTTTTACAGATTTTTGGTATATGTGTAAATTACTATACCAAGGCTCATACTAATTCAGGATTCGTTAATAGTTCGGAAAATAAAGATAAAACTTAACGAAATGTTAACGCACTAACAGCATATACTTTCAGTATAACTTCTTATGCAAATTCCGAGTTATCCGTCGCTACAAATTTGGTTATCCGGACCACTACACTGAAAGCTGATATTTTAAGCCCAAGTCTCACAGTGTAGCGTGCTTAAGATGTCAGCTTTCATTGTAGTGATCCGGATAACCAACTTTTTTAGCGACGGATAACTCGGAATTTGCATAACAAATTATACTGAAAGTATATGCTGCTAGTGCGTTAAAATTTCGTTAGGTTTTATGTTTATTTTCCGAACTATTAACGAATCCTGAATTAGTATAAGCCTTGGTATACTTAAATACATATCTACCACATTTTTTATATTATTACGAATATTTACTTCTTTGTAAGGACTTCTTAAAAGATTTCTACAAAAAAAATTAACTTGGTAAAATTGTTATCTATATATCCGTCCATTGATCTAAATTCTACTGTATGTAAAAAAAAAATGCGCATATATATGAAAGTTTAAATTTTTATTTTAAAGTATTTTTTTTGCTCATAACTTAGGATTAATTATGAAAACAGATATCATAGCAAAGAGCAATATTAAAAAAACAGAAAACATTCATATCCAACATAAATCAAGAATTAACTCTATCAAAGAGAAACAGTTACTCGAATTTTTCGATCAATGGACAGAGTATCCCTCTCAAAATGCACCCAAATTGCTGTTCACTTCCTTATAACAACAGTTTAATTATTAATTCAATGTTGGACATATGGGGAATATTCATCTAAAACGATGTCTTCCTTTTCATTATAGGGTACAAAACATGGTAATTCTGATATATAAATTTTTTTCATTTGGACCTTTTGGCTTTCAACTGCAGTGGTTTATTTCAATGACTGCAGCAGTATATGTATCATCATAAAATATGATTTCCCTATTACTCCATACAGAGCTTACGATAGTATCATTTTGCGGGTATACTTTTTTGACGGGTTCAATCATTCTAATGTCAGAATATGCTAAAGAATCGTCATCAATAATTTTTGGTACAGCATTCTTATTTCCCACTGATTCCAGTACTTCAATTACATCTGATTTGGCATTCATGATAACATTCTCTATATCATTAATATTGGGAATTTGTCATTTGTACAAAAGCTTAAGGTAGTTTTTCTCATGTGTTTACGGAGCTTTGGAAATGTGATAACACTTGATTCTCCTCTGAATGTAATGCAGTACCTCCAAGACACTGAAATTAATAATTGTAGATCTAATTGGGCTTTTGCTTCTACATATTCTGAAAAAAGATTCACATTGTTGGGAACCAGTCATTGTCACTAGCAAACTAGTCAGGAGATGTTTGCATTTTTAATATTAAATAAAATCTTGTAAACATTCCAAGGAGGAGCTTTAGCAGCGAAGCAGAAATACATTTATAAATTTATTAAATGAAATTAATCCCCTCCCCCAAGTACGGTAAGGCAAGTAGCAGATCCTGCAGTCATCTATTTTTACCCCTTTATCTGCACTTTTTACCTCTCCCCAAGTTCTTTAATCAAAAAATTAATTTTCTCGAACGTAATATGTAGAAAATGTAAAAAAAGCTCGTATTTTCTTTACTTTCTCATCATTTCCGAACGTATGAGATATCACATGCCATATGTTGCCATAGTTCTAAAGACCAAGTGACTGCCACCCCCGCAAATCCGACCCCAATGGAACACCTGGGCCTAAACTTCTCAGTACTGTAGATCTTGCCTAGAGAAATCTGGATACAGAATTTCCCGCCTTTACGTAACTAAATAGCACACAGATATGCTGTCCTTTCTGAATCCCACCCCCGTAATTCCGACTTCAGTGTACCAATCAAAACCAAACTAAATAGTGCAGACGGACATGCCATTAGGAAGCTACATTCCGAATTTCATCCTTCTACCTCAAAAAATATAGAAATTATGAAGGGGACGGCCTGACATTATAAAACCAATAAGTAGCGGAAGAATGGCTCCATTTTTCCGCTACTTAATAATTGACCAATCGTGCGTCGACAAAGCGATTTCACGTGCGCGCGCCGATATCAATAAACAATTAAGGAATGGCATAACCATGTACCGAAACGTTAAACTGAAACATTCACGGAATTATATTTTTAAATCGCCCTACGTTAACATTGTAAGTTTCTAATGGACCATAAAGATACCATTAAACAACGTACATTTGAACCAATTTCGACTATTATTAATTTTACGTTATATTCATTCATGACACTTCATTCCAAGTCATTTGATATATTACATGCCATATTTTAGCATTGAAAGTTCCAATGAACAATAATGGTTCCACTAAATCAGGTTCCTTGAAACCAATTTCGACTATCATTAATTTTACGTTATATTCATTCATAACACATCATTCCAAGTCGTTTGATATAATACATGCTATATTTTAGCATCGAAAGTTCCAATGAACCATAATAGTTCCACTAAACCAGGTGTCTTTGAACCAATTTCGCCTATCAATAATTTTACGTTACATTCATTCATGGTCCCATCCCAATTTGTTTGATATTTAGCACGTGCCCTTATTTCGATTACAACCATTTTCAAAATGGTTCATTTCCTGAACCATATTTATCAATTGGTGAAAATAGTAATTTATATCAGTTTCTATCTCGTCAATATGATTTGTTTGATATATTACTTTATATATCTCTCCATTGAAAATAGCTTACAGTCTGTCAAATCTAACTTGGCATATGATCTTGTTTGAGGGAGAGACGTCATATTTCAAATTCAGCCAATCACGTTCGCCCTTACCCTCCAACTGCCAGCGCCTGTTTATTACTAGCGATTTCTTTCAAAGTAGCAGTAGCACTAATTCACACGCTTTGAAAATATCTGCCAATGAGATATCAAAATTAATTTTGTTAACTTGATTTCAGAATAAAGAAATAATTCCTCTCTATTAAAAAAAAAAACCCAACAAAAAACAAAACAACAAAATTATTTGATCTAAGTGGTTGTTTTTATTTTTTTGTAATATCCATCCATGATAAATTATTCGGAATTACGGGAAATTTAACTTTATATTTAATTTAAATTTATGATGTTGCTCATTTTAATTTTATTTAATAAGAAATATTTTTTAACATTTTCATTGTTTGAAAATTAAAAATTTCGATTTTAATATATTTATATTTCTAGAATAAAGTATATTTTTAAAAGTTAAAACAGTATAAAATATTAATTACGGATACAAAACAAAGCTGAATCAGACCAAAGCAGGAACGGATGAGGAGTCAAAGCCTATATGGCTTAAGGGGCTTTGCTTAGGTGACCATGAATTAAGTTAACTTGAACAGAGACTATGAGTTAATCCTCTCCCGTTACCCATGGCAACATATTGGCTCATGTGCCAAGTTATACTAGACAGACTTCAGTGGGGTTGTGAAGGTATCATCTTTGCACGTGCTATTGAACCGATTTTGATAATACTTGTGATTTGTTCGTGCCCTGTACCATATTCATTGACAGACGAAAATAATAATGAATAACCGCTTCTATCTCGTCATTACGATTTGTTTGATTTATTATGTAATATATCTTCCTATTGAAAATTGGGCAAAGTTGACCTTTAAGAACTGCGGGCACTGCAGCACTGCAGAGAAGCATCCCTCAAAGACACCCAAATGAACAACTCATTCATAGCAACTGTTTCGTATCCGCCCTGCAGTGAAGCATCACTTAAAGACGCCACTGTTTTCACAGCATTTTACTCTGAAGTTACTAATTACTATTAGAAATTAATAAAATTTATTTTAATTCGTAAATATTTAACAATAATCAGTTAATTTTATTGAAACGCTTAGTATAAGAATTTACAAAATTATTATTAATTAATAACTGATTTAAACATTTGACATATTAAAAAAAATTACTAAATTGCAAAAAAATTTGGTTGAGTCGGTCTTGTATCACATATATGAATTCTGTATATACACTGTCGCGATCTGTATATCTAAGGTAATACTAGGTCGCGATCTGTTTGATTTTGATTTGTTTGAAGTAGGATCCTGCAAAAACCCCACCGGTCAAAACTCCTAGAGTAATAGCACAAATGAGGACATATCCCAGAAAAATATCTTAATTTTTATCTGATTTTTTATAATTTATACATTACATGTATTTTATTGAATTATTTGAAAAATATCTGAGTTTTTTATCAGAATTTACAAGAGTTTATTTCCGTATTTGGAGCGGGGGGGGGGGCCTTTTTTTTAAATTTATTTTCTAACATTAATTTACCGAATTAATTATTTGGTGATGGCGTTGGCCATAAAATTTATACAACATATTTTCATTATTGTCGTGCATCCGAGTGAATATGACATTAAATTTAAGTGATAAATGAAAAATTAAGCCACCAGCCTACATTACAGTCAACAATGACTTAATTGCTTAGAGCGTCGCGATCCCAGAGTGGAATTTTTTTTCTTTCCTATTTTTATTTATTATTTATTTAAACGCATTTAACATCTGTATTGTAACATTTTAACATCTGAGGAATCGTGTTTATATAATCCATCAGCTTTTCTTTAATAAATTTGATACTTGGGGTCTTTGTTACTATTTACACTGAGTTAGCAAAACTCATGAGATAGTTACTTAATATCTGGTCGGGCCACCTCTGGCCATGTGGAGTGCAGCAATACGGCGTGGTAGTGAGTCTGCAAGTCCCTGGTACATTTCTGGAGGCAGTTGACACCAGATAGTCTGCAGAGCCGAAGATAGTTGCTGCCCGTTCGTGGGCGGATGATCCAGTGCCCGGAGTCTGACTTCAACAGCATCCCAGATATGCTCGATGGGATTCATGTCAGGGCTCCGGGCTGGCCAGCTCAGTCGTTGGACCTCTCCTGCATGCTCCTCGAACCATTCGCGGACGACATTGGAGCGATGTGGTGGAGCATTGTCATCTTGAAAGACTGCTACGTCGTCAGGGTGTTGAAATGTCAAAAACGGGTGCAGATGGTCTCCGATGAGTTGACGATACCGTGGACCATTCAACGTTTGGTCCAGGATAACCGGAGGGCCCATTCCAAACCATGAAAATGCACCCCAGACCATCACTGACGCCCCACCACCCCTCACCACCACCTGTTGGCATGTGGGATCCATCGTTTCGTGAGGTCTGCGCCACACACGGTGCCTCCCATGAGCGTGGTACAGTTGATATCATGACTCATCTGACCATATGATGTTACGCCACTGTTGCAGAGTCCAGCCAAGATGGTTGGTGGCAAATGCACGCCGGAGTGTCCGATGACGCTGGGTAAGCATTGGCACCCGTGTAGGGCGACGGCTGCCAAACCCGAGGGCATGCAGATTCCGACGGATTGTCCACCGAGAGACGTTTCTAGTGCGGCCAGTATTGAACTGGTCTGTGATTTGCTGCACTGTTGCGCTCCTGTCTCTCTGAATCATTCGTCCCAGTTGTCGCCGGTCACGATCATTCAGGGCAGCTGGATGCCCGGTATGGTGCCTGTTGTGGACTGTGATACCTTCATTCAGCCATTTCCGATACACTCTGGAGACAGTTGAGCGGGGAAAGCCAAATTCCTGCACCACTGCCGAAATGGAACATCCCATGCGTCGGGCACCTACTATCATACCCCGTTCAAAAGACGTCAACTCGCGACGACGTGCCATTTCTGATTAATCACTTATCCAAGCTCTTCCCACAACGTCTAATGGTCTATTCCCAGAATCCGTTACCCCTGTGAATTCGTGAGCCATGCCCATCAATCAATATGCTTGCTATCCCATGAGTTTTGCTAACTCAGTGTACATATACGGTGGCTACGCTATGACCTATCCATTATCAGAATTATTTTTATATTTGTGGCGTAAGACCATGTAGCGAATGTACGAATAATTCCCGTAACAAGAAAAATAACCTGATTTACTACTACAAAAGAAAGGATCGACATACAATAAGACCTCTGCTGGTCTTACCAATACTGATGGACTGGATATTAGTAATTGTTTTGCCCAGCATTTCAGTGAAACTGTCTACTTCTTTCAACACATTCTTGGAGAACTGTCTACCTATTGTCCCCCTACTGATAACCTCATCTTAACGGAGTTCACTGATAGAGATGTTGCCTACGGAGTTCACTAATAGATTACAGGCCAGGCCTTGCAATTCTCCGACAGAGGTTCCTTCCTTTATTCTCAAAGGCCTTCGAGATGTCATAATTATTCCTCTTAGGCGCATCTTTAATTTGTGTCTAAAAGCGGCCACTATCCTAAAATAAGGAAGAATGAGGTTGGGGTTCCTGCCTTTAAGGGTGATTCTCCCAAACGGACTGACATTGCTGGCTATAGGCCGAACTCTATCCTTCCACCCACTGCCAAAGTCTTTGACAACATCATTCATAAATATCTTCTACAACAGTCCTTCGTCATGTTCTGCGTGTTGACATGGTTTCATTCCCCGACGTTCCTTTGTGAGCAATCTTGTATCTCTCACCACTCATGCTCATGATGCTCCTGACCACTGCCAGCAACTTGACGTTCGACTTTCTCAATCGTGAGTTACTAATTAAAAAATAGCGTGCGTATGGGATTGTTGATGGACTCCTTCGGATAATGCGCTCTTTCCTGTTGGATCGACAGTTTGTTGTATCTATTCGACATCATTCATCATTGCCCTATAGGCCTCACTGTGGTGTTCCACAAGGTTCTGTCCTAGGGCCTTTATTATTTGTTATCTTCACTGCTGACCTCCCCGAGGTGATTAGAAACTCCCATATATTGATGTATGCAGATGATGTGAAATTTTTTGGTAATATAATAATTGTCTTAATGCTCACCGGCTTCAGCAGGAAATTTATAGTATATGTCATTAATGTGAGCAGAATGATCTTGCAATTAATGCAACCAAATGTGACAAAAAGACCAATTTTATCGAGTTCTCCTAGTTTGTTTGTGGAAATGTGCAAGTTGCCAAGCTCTGTGTCCGTGATCTTGGCGTAATCATTAATAGTAGCACACTTTCCTATAATTCCCATGTTGACTCTTAAGGTCTGGAGGCTTACAGAGCTCTTGGTACCATTGTGCGCAATGGAGCCGATTTTCGGTACCCTTCTACATTTGTTCAGCTCTATCGGAGTCTACTGTTCTGTTTTATAGAATGGGGGTTCAAATATGCAGTCTTGTAAACTGGATAGGGTGCAAAATGTTTTTCTCCGGTTTCTGAAGCGGAAATTCCCGAATTTTGATGTACCTTCAGATCTGTCTGCACTCTCAGACATTAGAATGAAGACCGATCTTGCCTTTCTTAAGAATGTTTTAGTAGGGAAGATGGATGCTCCGAACCTTCTCGAGTCCACTTTCATCTGAGTACCGTCTCATACTACGAGGAAGCCCGTGTTGAAGCCTAGGAACTCAGAGAAGAATTTCGTCGGGATACCATGTCCAGAATTCAAAAACTATACAATGAGAATTCTAATGTCAGTGATTTATTAATTAATTTTCCTCGTCATGTTACTATCCTGCTTTTGTGATTATGGTTGTATTTATTGTTTATCTTGTAACTCTCATTCTATTTGCTCGATATTGTAGTTCCGTGTTGGCTTGAATTAGCTGTGTGAACACAGTACATGAACTGAATTGAATTTAATTGAATTATTATTATTATTGAATTTTTATCTTTGTAATTATTATTATATTTCTGTTAATCTTTATACATAAAATTGAATTGTGTTTTTCTGTTTTTTTTATTGTCCTTTTTTTTTTTTGTTTAATTACGTTACTTCCCTTTTACTTGTATCTTAAATAACCCCATTTTGGGCCTTTGGCCTGTTGGGGGCCAACATAGCGGCTTGGACTTCCAGTTTATTTGTTGGGTTATTCCTTGTTGTTGTTACCTATTATTATTATTATTATTATTTATACCAGATGGTTGTTTGTTTTTAGTATTTGTTTGCGTAAAATGACAGCCGTTTATGGGAATAAAATCATAATCAAACAAAGAAACTCGGTGTTTTTTAATTTAGGTTATTTACTCATTTGATATTAAATGTAAGAAATTATACGATTAAGAAATGAGTAAAGAGCGTTTTAATTGTTGGCAATCTTACAAATATGGAAACACGGAATTCTTCTGTGTGATTTTAAAGGACTGTCACTTTACGCAAATAAAATCATACAAGACCCGTCATTTCTTTGTGATACAAGACCCACTCAACTTTTTTTTGCAAGTTAGTAATATTTTTTAATTATCAAATGTTTAAATCAGTTATTAATTAGTAATAATTTTGTAAATTCATATAGTAGGCGTTTCAATAGCATTAATTGATTGTTGTTAAATGTTTACGAATTATAATTAAACTTTATTAATTTCTAATAGTAATTAATAACTTGTGAGTAAAATGCTGCGAAATTATGGGTCAATAGTGGCGTCTTTAAATAATGCTTCACTGCAGGACGGATACGAAACAGTTGCTATGAATGAATTGTTCATTTGGGTGTCTCTGAGAGAGGCTTCACTGCAGTGCACGCAGTGCTCGCAATTACTAAAAGTCAACTTTGCCGAAAATTGCATGGCGGGAAAATAGAGGTACCATTTGTGCACGTGCCAATGAACCGATTTAGATAATATTTGTGATATGTTCGTGCCATGAACCATATTCGTCGACTGACGAAATCAGATTTTGAGAATCTTTCATAGCCGCGGAGGAGCTAGAGTTACAGACAGACAGACAGACACGTTCCCCCACACTGATAGCATAAAGCACCTTTCGGTACTTAATAAACCATTAAGGAATACCATAACCAAGTACCGAAAGGTTAAACTACACCATTCGCGGAATATATTATTAAACCGCCCTATGTTAACAATGTAAGTTTCTAATGAGCCATAAGGATACCATTAAATCAAGTAACTTTGAACCAATTTCGACTATCATTAATTTTACGTTGTATTTATTCATGACACGTCATTCCAAGTGGTTTGATATATTACATGCCATATTTTAGCATTGAAAGTTCCAATGAACCAAAATGCTTTCAACAAACCAGGTTCCTTTAAACCAATTTCGACTATCATTAATTTTACAATATATTCATTCATGACACATCATTCCAAGTCGTTTGATACAATACATGATATATTTTAGCATTGAAAGTTCCAATGAACCATAATGGTTCCACTAAAACATAATGGTTCCACTTAATCAGGTTCCTTGAGACCTAATTTCGACTACCATTAATTTTACGTTATATTCATTCATGACACATCATTCCAAGTGGTTTGATATATTACATGCCATATTTTAGCATTGAAAGTTCCAATGATCGAAAATGGTTCCACTAAACCAGGTTCCTTGAAACCAATTCCGACTATCATTCATTTTACATTATATTCATTCATGACACCTCATTCCAAGTCGTTTGATATATTACATGCCATATCTTATGATTGAAAATAGTGTTATAAGCGTACCATGATAGCAAGTGCCATTGTTTCTATTTCAACCATTTTCAAAATAGTTCATTCCCGGAACCAATTTATTAATTGGCGAAAATTGTAATAGAATAACCACTTCTATCTCGTTATTACGATATGTTTGATATATTACTTAATATATCTACACATTGAAAATTGCTAGGTGGGGTCGTGAAAGTACCATTTGTGCACGTGCTATTGAACCGATTTAAATAATATTTGAGAGTCGTTCGTACTATGTACCATATTCATCGACTGACGAAAATAGTAATGAATAACCGCTTTTATCTTTTGTTTGATACATTACTTAATATATCTTCCCATTGAAAATTGCTTGGCCGTAAAATAGAGGTACCATTTGTGCAAGTGTTAATGAACCCATTTGGATAATATTGATGATTGGTTCGTGCCATGAACCATATTCATCGACTGACGAAAACAGATTTTTAAAATCTTTCATAGCTTCGGAGGAGTTAGAGTTAGAGACAGACAGACACACAGACAGACACGTTTCCCCACACTGATAGCATAAAGCACTTTTTGGTACTTAATAAACCATTAAGGAATGACATAACCAAATACCGAAAGGTTAAACTAAAACATTCGCGGAACCATATTTTAAACCGCCCTATGTTAATATTGTAAGTTTCCTATGGACCATAATGATCCATTAACGACGTGTCTTTGAACCAATTTGGATTATCATTTATTTTGCGTTATATTCATTCATGACATATCATTCCAAGTCATTTGATATATTAACATGGCATATTTTAGCATTGAAAGTTCTAATGAACCATAATGGTTCCACTGAACCAAGTGCCTTTGAATGAATTTTTGGCTATCAATGAATCTACGTTATTTTCATCTATGACACATCTCAATTTATTTGATTTATTGCATGCCAAATCTTATTATTGAAAACCTTTGGTAGGTGTCATAAGAGTACCATTAGAGCACGTGCCATTGTTTCGATTTCAACCATTTTCGAAATGGTTCATTCGCGGAACCTTATTTATTTTTTAGCGAAAATAGTAATTTATATCCGCTTCCATCTCGTCATTACGATTTGTTTGATATATTACTTAATATATCTCTCCACTGAAAATTGCTTTGTGGGGTCGTGAAGGTACCATTTCTGCACGTGCTATTGAACCGAATTAGATTATATTTGTGATTGGTTCGTGCCATGGACCATAGTCATCGACTGACGAAAATAGTAATGAATAACCGCTTCTATCTCGTCATTACGATTTGTTTGATATACAGGGTGAATACAAAAGTCTGAACCCCCCTTTTATTTTTTGAACCGAAGCAGATATGTCAATTTTGATGAATCCAATGAATAGGAGGTTTTGGGTGGCCTATCCTATGGTGCACTTTTCATCATCCCAAATATGCAAATTACGACAGATTCAAAATTTATCTCAAAAACCGTAAGGGATAGAAAAATCCCAATTGCAAACTTGTTCATCATAAAAAAAGAAACAAAACAAAAAAAAATCATGAAAATCGGACCAACCACTTCTATCTGGGTAGCTTACAAACAGTCACACTGCACAAACAAGTTACTTCAAACAGTTTAAAAAAATGTTAATTAACAAAATGCTCGATGTGACGACCGTGGGCACCATAACACAATTGGGCACGGAACCTAACTGACGCCAAAACATCGGCAAGCATGGATGGTGTCACTCCTCGGCACGCTTCCTGGATTCGTTGAACCAGATCCTCCAGTTAGGCGGGCTGCGTAGCATAAACCTTGTCCTTCAGGTATCCCCACAAGAAAAAGTCAAGTGGTATAAAATCAGGGGAGCGGGTGGCCAACGAACTGGTCCTCCTCGGGCAATCCATTGTTGTCCAAACATCTCACTTAGACGCTCGCTAACGACCAACCCGTAATGTGGAGGAGCTCCATCTTGCTGAAACCACGTGCGCTGATACGAGGCCAATGGAAAATTGTCAATGGAGTCTGTGACTACCACGTTGAGAATTTCAGCCCGGTAGCGTTCTGCAGTCAGTGTTCCATCGTAAAAATACGGTCCAACTTCAGTGTTATTGTATAATCCACACTACACATTGATTCTCCAGTTCACTTGACGAGTTGCTTCTCGCAGACATTGTGGGTTTTCGTCTGCTCAATGATGATGGTTGTCCCTGTTGATAACTCTATCCCTGGTGAACTGGGCTTCATCTTCCACAACACCTCATGAATGAAGTTTGGATTGTCTTCCAGGCAGGTAAGTAACCAGTTGCAGAAGGCGGCCCTAGCAACATAATCCAATGGCAGTAACTCCTGGTGACAATGAATATGGTATGGGTGAAAATGATGTGCGTATAGAATGTTGAGAACAGTTCTCTGATGGCACCCAACATCTGCAGCAATTGCTCTGCTGCTTGTGTGAGGATTTGCAGCAACTGCAGCCAGCACAAATGTTGTTGTATCCTCGTCGCCTTGTGCCCTTGGTCGTCCTCGTTCTGCATTAACATTCCCTGTAGCCTCGAATCTTTGAATAATGTGACGCATTGTTTGACGAGATGGATGGCGTTCGTTAGGTTATCTGTCTCGATACAACCTAACTGCAGCATGTAGGTTTCTCCTTGCCTCTCCGAAACAGAAGATCATGTTGACCATTTCCGGAACAGTGTAGCTTGCCATCCTGGAATTGTTTTGTCTTCTGTGTGCTGAAACATGCCTTTTCTTTGCTTTTCCCCATGAAAGTGAATGCGAGTATGGTAATTTGTTAATTTTTTGATTAGCATGCTTTACATGGTGGAAATATCAACATCCAGTTTTCCTTATGCAGTGTGACTGTTTGTAAGCTACAAGCAGTTCACTACGTGATTGTGGGTGATTGGTTGGTCCGATTTGGATGATTTTTTTTGTTTCGTTTTTTTATGCTGAACAAGCTTGCAATTGAGTTTTTTTCTCTATCCCTTACGGTTTTTGAGATAAATTTTGAATGTGTCCTAATTTGCATATTTGGGATGATGAAAAGTGCACCATGGGATAGGCCACCCACAACTTCTTATTCATTGGATTCATCAAAATTGACATATCTGCTTCGGTTCAAAAAATAAAAGGGGGGTTCAGACTTTTGTATTCACCCTGTATTACTTAATGCTTTCCCATTGAAAATTGCTTGGCGGGAAAATTGAGGTACCATTTGTGCACGTGCCAATGAACCGATTTATATAAAACTAGCAATATTATCCGGCTTCGCCCGGGTGGAAAAGATGCGTTGAGTAATTTTTTAACGATTGTTTGTTATGTTATAAATTGAACTATGATTAACGAAGTATGAACGAAATGCAAGAAAATGAGAAATAGTCTAGAAAGCCTTCTCCAAACCTTTCATAATCATTTTAAACCAAAAATGATGATTTATGAACAATGAACTGGGAACAAAAGAAAATTAAATTATATGTACAAAAGTAAATAATGAAAAAAAAAGATAAATGAATCAGCTGCACAGGTAAGCTGGATATGGATTGTCAAGTAGTTGTGCATTCAAGCCCATTTTGGTAAACAACGTTGTATGTCTTCCCCTGTGGCGCAAAAATATGTAGATTTCGACAGCTGGACACGCGGGAGCAAGCAACGTATAACTGACCGTGAGAGAAGCAAGCTTCCTGAAAATATATACCTGCGACCTTGAAAGTCTGGAAAAGTTGAATAAGATGAAACATTCTTAGTCTCGCATTGCCATATAGTGACATCCTTTGTAAACAAAAGTATAGCTGATATGCCCGTCGGGCATTGCTCGGGCTGTTTGTTCCAGTGACGTATATTAAAGGTAGATTCCGAATCCTATTGTTAACATCGCCACCAAAGTGAAGCCAATTGAAACCATGGCAATTCTGGGCAGGAGTGAGCCGTGGTGTTGTTATCTGTGTGGCTTCTTTGTTTTTGTCGATTTTGGGCCCGCGGAATAATTAATTCAAAACCATTTCTCACAGTTTCCGCGTACAACCGTACAAATAGACACGAAAAAGGATCAGGAATCAGTTTCCACAACAATAAATCGAAAATACGTACCGAAAGATGATCGAAACGAAATTGAAATTGAAACCATGATTGAAAATTTATTTATAAAATACTTCAAATACAAAGTTAACGAAGAGATAAACTTATCATTCCATAATCGGAGTGTGAAAGAATTATTAATCAGGTACCCTCATGTTTAGCCATGTGTTTTGCTCACTTTCGTACCTTCCCACTTCAATTATGCTGGCAGGTTTCCGGGTCTATCTTTAATATACGTCATTGGTTTGTATGATGAAATTTTGCATTATTGATGGTGAAATTTAAGCTATGGTCTCTTTAATCATTATATAGTAAGTTTGCTTCTATAAACGAAATTAGTTAATAAAATAATATGAATATGTCAAATTAAAGTTACAATAGTATATAACTAAATTTTAGCACGTTCTTTTAATCCCCTGGTCTGTGCACACGCGCAAGTTCTGTTGTTATAGTCAACAACTGGATTGCTGTATTTATGGAAGAAGCGATTTCACTCCCCTCTAATGCATGAATTTGGCCACTTCTCAAACTTAACAATGTAATTTAATGCTCGCACAATGTAAGTGCGCCATCTGGCCTCGCCATCTAGTGAAATACTTTAAAAACAAAAAGTCTATTCAACTTTTCGATAAGATAGTATCGCCATCTAGTGACATCCTTTGAAAACAATTCAACTTTTCGAAAAATAAGAATAACTGAAAAAATGGATATAAACACCGTATAAAAAAGTATCCTACTGAAAGCACAGTGACAGTAATTACGTACATGGAAAATTTCGTGAAGATTCGTTGAGTATTTTCTGAGTTATGGAAGGACAAACGTTCCAACGGATTTTGATTTATAATATATATATGGATTTGTGATTGCTTCGTGCCATGAACCATATTCATCGACTGACGGAAACAGATTTTGAAAATCTTTCATAGCCTCGGAGAAGTTAGAGTTACAGACAGACAGACAGACAGACGGACAGAGAGACAGACACGTTTCCCCACACTGATAGCATAAAGCACCTTTCGGTACTTTATAATGCTTAAAGATGAACAGAAAGTAACAATGTATTCCTTCTTGACAAATCGATTGTTATGACATGCCATTATCTTTGTATTCTTTACACTCACTGTTCTGATCACGTGAATTAGACTTGAAGGGGTCCACGAAAAATTCTGAAAAGTTGATACGTCCGAGTTGAGACTTGGATGGTCATATTTCTGAAAACAGAATTTAAAAAAGTTAATCCTTTTTCAAGTTATCGTGCACTTCCTCGGATGGACGGCCGGATAAACGTACAGACCAAGGGCGTATTCTTATAAGTAGCTTTTATGCTAAACCTCCTAATAAGTTCATGGCCATTCAACTCTCCGCATCGATACGTATTACTTGTGATGAAGTTACTTTTTAAGATATATGATAGTGTAAAAATTATCCAACACCTCCAATACCTAAAGAAAAAAATTGCATACCAGATGTAATATAATTCTATCATACAGAGATAACTTTGCCAAAAAAGAATCAATGATGTAACGAGTAATTTTCAAATATATCAAAGTCCCTGTATAGCTATTATTTTCCAGGAGGATTTCTAAAACATTATCAGATGTGATCCGTTCTACAGCTGTATAGTTCATTTTATCTTTTTCATTAAATCTGTATCCAATATATTTATTTTTCCCTGCCATTTTGCTTTTTTAAAACTTTTAAGTGATCAACATTTGCTTCATACTTCCCGTTTGGTAAAGTAATTCCTTCTTTTAAGAAACGACATCTTAATTTTGTATCAGTGTGTGTAGTTTCTTGTAATGGAGTTATTGAATGGTTGGCCTCTTTTGCTGCAAACCACTTAAATTTATCAAAATTGATGGATATAGCTTCGTTTGTACTGTTTGGAATTGAAAAGCGTAATTTAGAAAACAGACCAATAGTTTGCAACATAGCTTTCAAAAGTTTTGGATCACCATCAGAGCCAATAGATACAACATTAATTCCGTTTCCTTTACATAGGTTCAAAATTGTTGTCCAGCGTTTTAGTAGTTTCGGAAGTGAATGTATTATCTTGACCAAAAACACTCAAACACATAGCCGGTACACCTTTTTTCAAGGGCTGCGCCATGATTATTTTATTTTAAACATGGATTTGTAATGTAATAGATTATCTATGGTGACAAATTTAAAACAATTCGTCTCAGGCACACCATAATCTTGAAGAGGAGGAACAAACCCAATGCAACAGTTGGAAGGCTTGTTATATTGAATGCTCTTAACTACTCGGGTTGCATCCTCACTTACTGAAATTTTAACATCACAACAGTCATATTTTCTAAGATGTGCCTTAAGAGCATCTATCCTTATCTCACCTTCAGTTATTTTCTGGTGATGAGAGTCCAAAAGTGACTCCGTTTGCCTTAAACAAAGACCAGCTCCAATGTTGGCTTGTACAATATGGTATTTGCTAGGCCCTAACCACATTAAAAGGAGCATAGCGAATATTTTTAGAGTGTTGTTAAATGATTTCCTTTTTTTGGTTTGTTTGACAGCATTATCTCACAAATGATGCAAAATGTATCCGACTTTTTTGTAGGTTTTGTTTGGTAAAATGATTGTTTGGTTATGTGCTCATTTTCTACAATACTGAATATTGTTTCATACAAATGCTTATTTTGTGTACATAATACTTCAGTTTGATTTAGGAATGGAAAGTATTCACTGATTGGATGCTTTTCGACAGAAGCTTGAAGTAATTTTATTTTTTTGCGATTTTGGTAAGACCAAAATTTTGAAGCTCCTGTTGTCGGTTCCTTCGCCTTCTTTAAAGTTGCATCTGTAGCCACTGCTAATCAAGACTTTTAGGTATTAGAATCAGAATCATCTTCACTGCGAACATCAACTTGTAAAGAATAATCACGAGGGAAAGCAGTTATGCAGTCAGTGTGACATATACCTATATTAATATCTTGTATAGAACTTGGGTCAGATTCATTGTTTACAATGTCATCAAAAATTGTACGTCTGGATCAAGTTTTGTGGGGTTTTAATTGCTTGATGAGTTAATAATTTGTAGTGTTGTTTGCTTCGTTTTCTTTGTAATAACTTTTTTTCCCTTGCATGCTTTAAAATGCCGACAAACATTATATAAGAGTGGATTTTCTTCTGTAATCACGACTCGAATTTTGCTACCACAATTCATAGAAATCATGAATGCTACATTTTTATCATAATTAGATTCATCACTTAACATTTCAGACTGAACTGCAGAGTTATTAGGAAATGATACTGCATAATCTTCGTTCAATTTAAACCTGCTAAATGTTTTATCTTTGAACAATTGGATCTTACACCAGTTCTGGATTTTTTTTTGGATGACCGAATATACTTTTGTTGGTTCAATGGTTGCATATTCAATCAATTGTGTGATGGAAGAGCCCTGAGGAGTTGTTGGTTGACCCTCAGGAGTTGATGTCAGACTTGAGGAGTTGTTGGTCGACTTTGAGGAGTTGTTTGTCGACTTGGAGATGATGATCTAATAGTTGAATTGTCGGCTTAATTTTCTTCGTGATGAAGCACCTCTAGACGATGAAGCAGGTAAATGAACTATCAACTAGTTATAAAAACAAGAATCAGATTTCAGTTAAAATTATAAAACACATATTACCATTAAATTTCTTAGACCAATTAATGACATTCTTGCAAATCTGATTCTTTTTTAGATCAGGCGATTTGCAGCTTTTGCATGTCCCAACATAAATAAAAAATTCTGTGGTTTGCTGCATAAACACCATATAGTTCTTTCCTTTTTATAGCATCAAACATATCTGCTGAATTTTTAAACCAGTGTTCCAGTTCTTTTGAACTCTCTAGTTCTGTCACTGTTTCAACATCTTCAAACCCCGAATATTGAAAGTATTTTCTAACTGCAGATGGAAATTTCATTTCATTGAAAATTTCTTCAAGTGAAGGTACTGTCTACAGAAAAAAATTACAATAAGAATTAGTTAAAATATAAATAGTAAAAAACTAGAATTAATGAATAGAAGATCTCTTCGTCTGAAACCCTTACATATCTTACTTTGCTTGAACGGAAAAAATAATGAACCCTGTTCTGTGGCATGGAATTGTTTGGCAAGCTCTAAAGTAATATTTGAAATACACACAATAAGATAATTTGCTAAATAAGTTTTTAATTAAGCACATCTTGGGACCAATTACAGCTTTTTGCAATGACTTTACGGCAGTTTTCATTTAGATTAAGGCAATTTTCAATAACTTTAGCGCAATTTTCATTTAGATTTCATGTAGATTAAGGCAAGTTTTATTCCATTAAGGCAGTTAAAGGTAATTCTCAGAATCCCTTCGATTCGAACTAGAGACCGTTAAAATACCCTGTCTGGTTATAAAGTAAAATTTAGTAAAATTTTGAAATGCCATACATCATTTTGAATCGCCCTGTATATTTATTGCGGCATTGCTAGAATATAATTTCTACAGCGCTTTGTTAAAGCTCCTTACTAGCACCTTCTTCCATCTTGGTTTTTTAACACGGGAATTTTCAAGAAATACTTGCGTAATTTTTTATTTTCCTTTTTAAAGTAAATTACATTTTCTTCGTAAATATTTGCCACAATATTAATGAAAATTGCCTTAATCTAAATTAAAATTGCGCTAAAGTTATTGAAAACTGCCGTAAAGTCATTGCAAAAAGCTGTAAATAAAGTAAGGTACTTTTGATTTCTCGTCTATCTCTCGTTCTGTCCCCACCTCTTGCTCTATCCTCTGCTCAGTCTCCATTTTTCCAAGTTGTATAAAGGCGATGTCCCGTTTCACACCGTATCACACATAAACACTCAGTAGTCGGTAACTCGCTGGCACGGCTAGCAAAACGCGAACTAATCCACGGACCACAGTATAAAATCATACATAATCAAAATTTGTCATACGGCACAAGAGAGGTACAACAATAGTCGCATTCGGCAGGTTTACATCAAATTTGAGGCGGGAGTGGAAGTCACGCGAAAACGTTACTGAACCGAAACGCACTTATCTGACTGGCGCGTGTTCGGCTGAAGATTTTTACGTACTTATTAGATTTTTAGAAGATTAAATAGATTTTTATACATTTCTGAAGATTTAAAATATTTTTATAGATTTATAAGACTTTGGGGATTAAAAGATTATTCAAATTTTTAAAATTGATTTTCCAGGTTATTTCTCGGTTCGACGAGATTATCAGCGAATGTCGGACCCCTCGGGGTACCCTGTTTCAGCTAACAATTCAGAATGACGTCATCGAAAAACGTCGCTTATTGACAGTACACAACATCGCATCCTTCCGCGTTTTGTTTTTTCTTTTAATTCTGTTTATGGGTTTTCTATCCGCGGATTTTTTATTATATCGAGGGAAAAAAAAAGAAATATGATTGCAGACAGAAATTTTGAGAAAATAAATAAAGGGGTCTTTGAATAGCAAAATGGTAGAAGTTTTTTAATAACCTATGCGTTTCGAATACACTTCATCATCAGGATAGGAAGCGACTACAACCAAGTCGTTCCTCACCACCGAATATATGGTATTTCCCTACCAATTAGAAGATATTACTACTAATTGGTGTGTTAACAAAGAATATGCCTAATTCGTCAAGGTAATTATTGAAAAATTTACAATATCTCACAAAACAATACGCAATATTACAATCACTTGGAATACTCTTAAAATCGGACTGCTCTTATAAGCGGACTACTCTTGCTCTTGTAAGCGGCTTGCTCTTGCTCTAACAAGCGGACCTTGTTAGTGGTCTCCATTAGTACTTCTTTTGTTGACGATCCTGTTCACTGTGTCTAGAATAGGATTTCTTACAAAGTTGGTTTGATTATTGAGGATTTTTCCATCTCCAGCCTTCATGTATTTCCTAATTTCTAAAGCCACATACAGGGTCGGGACACGTTAATATGACCACCTGCTAGTATCCGGAATATCCACCTTTGGCAGCAAGCACAGCAGCTATTCGACGTGGCAGAGAGTCAATAAGTCCTCGGAAAGTGGTTGCAGGTATCTGGGACCATTCGGAGATCAGTGCATCCCATAATTCCTTCACCATGCGTGGTGGAGGGCCCAGCGTGCGGACATGGCGATCGAGATGGTCCCACAAATGTTCAATGGGATTGAGGTCCGGGGAGTTTGGTGGCCATGGGAGTAGCTTGAATTTATCCTCATGCTCTTCGAACCAGTCGTGGACAAATTTGGCAGTATTGTCCTGTTGAAAGATCCCATCACCCTGAAGAAACACTGTCGACATGAAGGGGTGTACCTGGTCTGCGACGATCATCAGGTAAAGAACAGCATTCAGTGTACCCTCCAGCGGTATCAGTGGACTCAGACCATACCACAAAAACATCCCCCAAACAGTCACACATCCCCCACCAGCCTGTCGTCTGCCAACGATGGTGTAAGGATGCCTATTCTCTATCGTCTGTCCACTCTGTTCACCAGAAACCGCGACTGGTCAGAGCAACCCTTTGTCACTCGGCCGAAGTCCAATGGTGATAGTCCATTGCGAATTGGAGGCGTTTTCGGCGATGCACAGGCGTCAACATTGGTGCCGTTACCATACGCCGGCTCCGAAGCCCCAACCTCAAGAGGGATCGTTGCACTGTCTTGGTGCTGATACGCCTAGTGGCCCCACTGTTCATTTGCTGTGTCAGTTGCTCAACAATGGCACGCTGATTGGTCTTTGGCCAGGCGTCGTAACCGACGCTCGCCTCTAGGATCGATGGCTCGTGGGGCCCAACAGTTACCTCTTCGGTTGCTCGAAACTGTCTGGTTCGTGCAGTCGCGGTACACCTTCACAACGGCAGCCCTAGAGCAGTTCACAAAGGTGGCCGTTTCTGAAATGTTGCCTCCCTTGGCCCGATAGCCAGTGATCATCCCCTTTTGGAGATCCGGCAGGTCACTTGCTCTGTCCATGACGGCGACAATTGCTGTTAACGGATGCTATTACACATCTGCTGTTGTCAGCTTTTAATGATTTGCAATGATTTTTCATCTGCATGCCATGGGACGTTCCAACATGTTCGAGGAGAGGTGGTCATAATAATGTGTCCCGACCCTGTAAGTCAAGATTTTACTGTGATCACGTTCATTCTTTATTACTGTCATTATATCGTTAATGGACCCAAAGGAGTGTTTGTTTTTAATCAGGTGTTCCGCGAAAGCAGAACTTCCATCTCCATTTATCCAAGCCCTGCGATGTTCCGCAAATCTTTCTTTGAACGACCTTTTCGTAGACCCGATATAAAAGGACTGACACGTAGGATATGTGAGTTTATAAACCCCACACGAAGAAAAGACATCTGCCATATTATTAGTTTTCTTAATCGGGTTAAGAGCATATTTACATTTTGAATAATTTTGAATTTTTTTATACAGAAATTTATTCAAACTATTTTTTCATGCGGACGAACAGTAACCGCTTCACTCGTGATGTCACTCTCAACTAAAGCTGAGACAGGGTATAGCTAGAGTTGACTAACCACTAACTCTAACTTTTTGAACTTGTAAATTTCAAGCTGTCCACTGAAAAATTTAGAGAAGATGGTTTGCTTATATTTACATACTAGCAGAGGCACCCGACTTTGCCCGGGATAATTACAGTTGTAGGTAAACAGAACAATCCCAAGAAGTTAAATAATAATACATGTAACTCAAAATTTGTTTTCAGTAATTCTACAATTTCCTGCAGTAGACTTTCCCGTTATTCAGATGTTTCCGACCCCTGTATTACGTTTTGTCTTCTCTGACCAATTCTTGTTTTTTCACTTCGGTGGCATTTCGTTAGATATGAATTAACATGCAAAGAAGACGATGGAATCCATAGTAGAATCCATCGTCTCCTTTGCATCAAAGTATCCACAGATCGGCCAGGTCAGTCTTGTTCTTATGGATATTATTTATAAGTACTCTGTTATGAATTAACATGTATCCTTCGAACGATTATTAAAGAGCACAATTAGTGTGCTTGTTGGTTGATGTATGCTCTGGTATCGGTTATGTCGTAAACTGTCGCGCGAGACCGACAGCGGCCTTTCATAACCAACCCAATGGAAGAGAGGGGAAGCTGCTGTACTGTCTGGAAAGTTCTACATGGTGCGAGGTCTCCAAGCACGCAACTCAACTGAGCAATTGTTAGGGAGCTCAAGGAAGACACGTGTATCTCACTGCCTCCCCGAGAGAGACTGCCTTATCTATATCATGCTATTGTACTTATTTCCTGTTCATTGTTAATTTATCTTGGAAACGAATGTTCTATTTTCAAGGCAACAGCACATTCTATCATTGCATCATTTTGAAAATATTGTTGCATTATCACCACATAGGTTTTCATGGCAACAATATTTAACCCGGAATTAACGCGGAAATAGATGTCACCAATAACTTCGACGAAAGAGTTCTCTTCATGGGTAGCAGTAGATGCACAGGGTGTCCACAAAGTCTGGAAACATAGGGGATTAACAAATACTATTAAAACAAAACAATTTTATTTAATTCTGATGTTAATAAATAACATTTTCAATATGATTTCCATAATTTTCAATGCATAATTTGATGGGTAGGAAAAATAACATAAATAAAATAGTGAAATTTCCCATATACCCAGACTCTGTGGACACACTGTACATGATCGTTTGTGTCTCCAGTTCCAACAATCTGAGTGGGATTATTCACTACTTGGTTATCTGTTGATGCAATTCCACTCTACACTCGATGTCTTGAAGAAAAAAGGGCCATTCAACACTTTGTGTTGTCTAGCAGTCGCCGCTTCTTCTGTTACGCTAGCATCGTCAACGGCCGCCTGGTAACTTTGATGAGTACTTCATCACTCACCACTTGCTCAGTTGCCCAATATTGTGCAAATTCTCCATTACCTCCAGTTAGTGCTCATTTTTAAAGATTTTCAAGAAAATGTTAAATTCTAAAACTATCAATTCTAAGAAAAGCCCGGACAGCAGGAATTCTATGCATTGTTACAAATTGAATTTTATTTTTAAGCTACAAACTTTATCATGCATCGTTGGTCATGAGATATACATTGTTGGTCCGTGCATAATGTTAGTGAATTGAGTGTTGATACCATTGTTGATAACTATTGTTGCACAAACTTTGACTTGCATTGTTGGTCATGAGATATACACTCGCTCACTAAAAGTCTTGGCACACCCCTCCAATCAGGTTTCCTGTCCGTAATGAGACAGATCCTGCTGCTTCCATTCTCGGAATGCAGGTGCACAGGACTCTTTGATATCACACAATCATTGTAAGTAAAACTAGCTGCAGAAATGGCAGCACGCCGAGAGCTATCCGCATTTGAATGGGGGATGATGTTGGTGCCAGACGGATGGGTGCCTCCATATCAGACGTAGCCAACACCCTGCAATTTTCCAGCACAACCGTTGCAAGGGTCTATCGACGGTACACCCAATGAGGGGTTACAACCCATGTCGAACAGCGGACTGCAACTACCCATGCCTCTTTGATGCCAGAAGTGTTCGCCGGGTCACCCGGATTGCAACTGCTGACCGAAGGGCGACAGCAGGCCAAATCACCATGCGGTACAAACAGAGACGTCACACAACTGTGTCCGTGACGACAATTTGGCGAACCTTGGCAGCTTCAGGCTTTGGGAGCAGGAGGCCACTCTTGACAGCTGCACATCGTCGGCAACGTCTAGCCTGGGCCAATCAACATCGACAGTGGACCACTGAGGACTAGCGAAGGGTTGCCTGGTTCGACGAGTCACGGTTTCAGCTGTATCGGGCCGATGGTCGTGTCCGTTTTTGGCGCAGGCCATACGAAGCCATGGATCCCGCTTATCAGTTGGGGACCACTTAGACAGGTGGAGGCCCCGTACTAGTCTGGGGTGTTTTCTCGTGGCATGCAATGGGTCTATTGGTGCATCTGTTATCCACTCTGCGTGCTACTTCCTACGTTGATCTGCTTAAGGACCACCTCCACCACTTTATGTACCAGTGCTGCCAGAGCGAAATGTCGAAAAATGTCGAAAACCTCCATCATCTACATAAAAAACGTTAGTTTTCCACTAAATAAGCCATAAAACCCCTGTTTTACTCTCTAAATATTGGTTAAAATTTTAACCTCCCCCCAGAAAACCCCTGAAGACTGAAAAAAATAGTTTTGGGTTTTTTTCCCCATATGGCAACTCTGTCATGTACTGTTTTTACCCCGCGGGCGACGGCATCTTTCAGCAAGATAACGCGCCTCCACACGGCAGTAGCTGAGGGAACATGTTACCGACTTCACAATAATGACTTGGCTTCCACGTTCCCCAGATTGCAATCCCATTGAACATTTGTGGGACGTCATCGAACGCTCTGTCAGGTCGTCACCAACACAACTGGTAAATGCAGCATCCTTATGAAGTGCAGTTGAGGGGAAATGGCTTGCAGTGCCTGTGGGTGTGTTCCGGGGACTGGTAGACTGTCTTCCACGACGGGTCGCCGCCATTATCTGGGGCCCGATCACACGGGTTCGACCCCGGCCGAGGACGACGAGGATTTTTTCAGGGGGAAAATCTGAGATCACGCACTTCCTTCGAAGGGAAGTAAAGCCGTTGGTCCCGTCTAGTCGTTTGCAGGCTGCACGCTAAGAACCTTTGCGAGGCAAAATTTGCGGCTCCTATAACGCCGTCCTGAAATGACCATAGTAGTTGAAAAGGACGTTAATAACAAACCAAACCAAACCATTATCCGGGCCAGATGAGGACCAACCTTAACACCTCTACTCAAAGCCTGAGTGCGAAAACATCATACATTATTACATCATCATGCGGAGTCACAATTTAGTGCTTATTGTTGGTAGAAATACGATTCAACACGAAGATTCCGTATGATGATGTGACAATATATAACGTTTCCGCGCTCAGGCTTTGAGTAGAGGTGGTGTTGGCCCAACACGTTATTAGACAGGTGTGCCATGATTTTTAGTGAGTGAGCGTATATTGTTGGTCCGTCCATAGTGTTGGTGAATTGCGTGCTGATACCATTGTTGATACCTATTGTTGCATAAACTTTGCCTTGCTTTGTTGGTCATGAGATACCTCTTATTAATATCCCCTGCCATCATTATGAATATCGATTTATTATCGATAATTAGTTTTTCGAAATCTCAAGTGGACAGTGACCTTCCTCTTGCTTTGAAGATCAATTGGGTGGCTTTTATATATATAGGAATCGAGCACCGTTTATGAAAAACTGAGAAAAAGCCGTTTAAAGTTGTCTTCCTTAACTCTTTCCACACTGTCTTAAAGGGCAGATGCCCGGCTGGCTCGGCGAATACATTTCCTTGGCGAACATTTGCTGAACGCATTATACATTCTCTTCCGACGCTCATAGTCTTCCGGGACCAATTTTTTTGTAAAAGAAAGTGTAGGGAAAATTTAAACCTATATTACGTTATTTTACTATTGTATATTCATTCAATATTTCTTATTCGTTAGTGCTTACAATTAAAAAAGGTTGTTGGTTCGTTTTGCATAAAATTACAATACATTTAAATAAAATAAACCAGATGATGATTGGCATTAAGGCGTTATGTATGAGCGCATGCTATAAACATAGGTACAAAGATAAAAAAAAAGCATCTTTGGCGCTTTTAGATTTCATTTTTGTGTGTAAAAGCCGTCCAATTGTGCAAAATTTCATCAAAATCGGAGTAAAGCTGAAGATTTGTATAAGAAACAAACCCACAAACATTCTTTATAAATACGAGGGTTGGATAAAAATCATGGCAACTTTTCACCTCACTCTTTAATAAAAATAGCATATTATGCATTTTTTTACTCACTCTCACAATACGGCATTGTAAGTTGGGGTGGGACTTATAAGTCTCATATTTTAAAATTACAGAATTATCATAAAATTATACTTAAGATTTTATTTGGTCATAATTATTCAGTTGATTCTATGAATCTTCAACAAATTTATGTATTGAAAGTAATGATAAAGGTAATTATGGAGAAAAATATTCCTTTAACTAGCCATTATAAAACTAGATATGTTGCGAATAATGCGATTTCGATTCCAGCTGTTGTACATACAAATTCTCTTCATCAATATTATTTTATTTCTAGAAGAATTTATAATTCTGCTCCTATATACATTAAAAATATTTCCCTTAAAGGAAATTAGCGGAGAGTTATAAAAAATGGGTCTCTTCAAATAATGATTTTGATTCTTTTTTTCCTTTTCCATCATAATTTTATATTATTATTTTTTAATCCTCCTTTTAGATTTAATTTTTAGTTTTAGTGTAAACCCTACGAGCTTAGGCTCAGTGGTTACATTTTATTGTATTGTATTGTAATTATTATAAACTGATTGTATTATACAATAAAATAAGTTAAAAAAAAACAAACTATTTTTTTTCTTGAAGATACCAGTCCTGTTGGAAAATGTGACATATACAGACGAAAGGACAAGGTGTTAACTACATGTGTGGACAATGAATAGCACTGAAATATCGTAACACACTAATTTATTACGGTAGTATACAAGGCAATATGGCCTTCACGGTTGCCCATCACTGGTTGACAAACGTCCTTGCTGAAACTTTCCTACCCACCGTGCTACGGTACGGTATGGTAGGGCATTATTCCCAGGGGCTTAGACTAATTCACTGTGACATTCCATCGCATTTCTCCCTCGGAGAACGGCTATTTTGATGTAAGCGCGCTGCTCAACACGGGTTACTTCCATCTCGCACGACACTCACCAACTGACTGATTTCACAGCCCTCGCTGCGCTACTACCAGCTATCATAGAGCCATCTGTTGTTCTGCATACACACTTTGCCTGCAGAACCTCTACAAGACACATATACGTTTGTGATCCCTTCACATATCTACAAGAAAAAAAAATAGTTGCCATGACTTATGCCCCAACGCTCGTATATAGATATATAGATAATATGCTTTTTTAATTTTGTAAACAAAATTTATAAATCATGACATGTGCTGAACTAAACTTCATTAGTACTCACAATACATTCTACGAAAACATATAGCATAGATTAAATAATGTAAACAGAACCAAAAAATGACTGATATTCGTATTAGTTTTCCCAACCACCCGACTGTTTAATGTAAAAACGCAAAGTTTTCATTCTATAAAAAAGAAAAGAAAAACTTTGCAGGAAAAAAACTGAAACTTGTTTGCAGTAGTAGTAAATTAGAACAATAAAAGTGGAAAATATTATGGACCAAATTATTTTCATTTTCTAACAAACTTCTCACACAGCAAAGAGGGCAAACGGATGCGCAAAAACTCAAGCAGGCTGCTTATACTGTGGTCGTGTGAAGACAGTTTTCTTGGCCATGAATGAAGATGGAAATAATGAAGTAAAGATTCGGTGCTTCCTTCAATGAAGTGAACTCATGTATCCACTGCCATTTTAATGACGGATCTTTTGGAAATTTATAAAAGGAGGCAATTTTTCATTCTTCAAACTGTTCTTATAACAATCTGGTACACAAAGATAAAGATCGCCTCTGATGCCCGAGGATGTGGGTTCGATCCCGACCGAGATCACGCACTTCTTTTCGGCAGGGAAGTAAAGCCGTTGGTCCTGTGTAGTCGTTTGCCGGCTGCACATTAAAGAACCCTTGCAAGGCAAAATTTGCGGCTCCGTCCTGATATAACCATAGTAGTTGAAAGGGACGTTAATAACAAACCAACCAAACCAAAACCAAACCAAACCAGAGGTAACTGCCAACCATGATTTAATCGGATGCATCACTCCAATGTTAACGGGAATCGGAACAAATTATCCACGAATCAACTGGAAAAATTAGTTTTGCTTTCTTCTCACCAAAAAGCGCACGCTTTTATGCAAGTCGGCAATTCCAACAATGCATTGCGTTGCAACGGGGAGAGTGGGGGTAGTGCATCCCCCCCACTTTTGCTCCATTTGCTCCATGGCGTTCCACTTACTGCTCGGAGCATCGCGAGTGCTCCTACTCTGCGTTCCACTTGCTGCTCGTCCTCCAAGAGAGACTGCCCCAGCTACTCAGCTGGGGACGTGGAGTAGCTGGAGGAGGAGTGGGAAGAGAGGTGGAGTTCAAATTTCCAATACGGCTGATGACGAATTTTTATAAGCTTTCGTTGAAGAATTTTTGGCTGCTTCATAAGATGAAGATGAAAGGAAGCGTAATGCTCTTCCTTTGCTACTTTCCAAGATTCAAGGGAAGTGTAAAAGACAGAAAATTGAAACTTTTATGGATATTGTGGGAATGTATTGAGAGGTTGAGGTCGAACGTTACTAATTGAAATTGAAATTTATTATAACTAGCCGTCTTTGTTACTCTCGTCTGGTGCAATGTGGTTGTTCCACTTGACGAGCAATTTTGCTTCCTCTCAAGGAGAAGAATCACGTGATTTGTGCTACCCTTGCTCTACCCCAGAGCACTAGTGGAATTCGCTATTGGTAGGGAGCTTATTATTAAGTACCGAAAGGTGCTTTATGCTGTCAATGTGAGGAAACGTCTGTCTGTCTAAAGTATCCAGTGAATTCCTCGGAGGCTATGAAAGATTTTTAGAATCTGTTTTCGTCAGTCGATGAATATGGTTCATTACACAAACCAATCACAAATATTGTCTAAATCGGTTCATTGGTACGTGCACAAATGGTACTTTCACGATCCCACCTGGCAATTTTCACTGGGAAGACATATTAGGTAATATATCAAACAAGTCGTAATGACAGGATAGAAGCGGATATAAATTACTATTTTCTCCAACTGATAAATATATTTTTTTTATTCATTGATTGTAAACCAATACGTCCATCCAGGGCCCGTATGGTCAGAGGCCGACGAGTTGGGTCCCTGGATGAACGACTGGATGGTCGCCCATCCAGTGACTAGCCGTGCCTGGAGTTGCTTAATTCCCTGAAGTTGTGTGTTCAGTGGAAGCCCACCAGGCCACGGCCTCCGGGAATGAACCATTTTGAAAATGGTTGTAATCGAAACAATGGCACATGCTCTAATGGCACGCTTATGACACCCTCAAAAATTTTCAATCAAAAGATGTGGCATATAATATATCAAACAAATTGGGATGATGTATCATGAATGAATATAACGTAAAATTATTGATAGTCGAAATTGATTCAAAGGCACCTGGTTTAATGGAACCATTATAGTTCATGGAAATTTTCAATGCTAAAATATGGTATGCAATATATCAAACGACTTGGAATGATGTGCCATGAATAAATATAACGATAATCCAAATGATAATCTAAATTTATTTAATACGCTTTAAAATGAATTTAATACTCTTTCAAATAGATTTAATACTCTTTCAAATAGATTTAATACATTTTTAAATGAATTTAATACAATATTAAATGAATTTAATACGATTTTAAATAAATCTAATGTGTTTTAATTCACTGTAAATGGAATTTCATTACTAAACTAAGTAAAAAACCATTTTTATTTAATCCTTGTTTTAGTAAATTTACATAAAATTTTTTCTTATTATTTTAATTCAATTACAGAAAACTGAATTCATTTTCAAAATTAGCAAACCAAAATCATATTTAATCACCGATTAAAATTAAAATAACTTTCCAAAAGCTAAAATATTATTATTTTTTTAAATTCAAATACATGCACTTTCATTATAAATTATTTTATTTTCTTTTACATATGTTTATTCTAAAATTTAGAAGCAAATGTTTGTTTTAAATTTATTATTACATTATTATACCTCATATGTTAATTAAAAATTTCTTTTGTTAATAAAAAATTGTTTTTAAGATAAAATGAAACTAATATTTTTACTGAAATAAAATGTTATTGCTGAATCCAGTAATGTATAATTAGTTTTGATATGCATGTATTTACATTAAACAAATCCACTAAAAAATTAACAGCTACTGTATATCATAAATTTTCCATGTAGAGAATAGTTTAAACAAAATATTAAATTTTATTTACTTCTCGAAAGTCTGATATTATATTTAGGTTCTTGTACAACAGTTTACAACATTTTTAGAATATATGCAGTACTGCCGTAGTACTTTCAGAACAGAGGTTTGCCAAAACATGGCTACCTTTTCACTCATGGCCACTCTCTGATTATAAAGGCTCTCTAATCAGGAGGAATGTGGAGCGCCATTCCATGCTGGTGGTGACCTATTGAACTAATTTTTTTTTGGTGGATATGAACTTCCATGCCCTCTTGTATAATATTACCAAGTATTATAGCTTTTGGTCTAGTAGCCTGATAAATTTTCTTGCGGCCCCAAAATATGGATAGTTTAATATTGCAGACGCTTCTCTTCACATCCATTACCTTAACATAGAAGTCTCGAAGTGCATAACTTGGAAACGTGACGTGATAGAAAAAATCTAAAAGCTTTTTTTTTATGGCCATGTCAAAATGGAACTTTAATTATAAAGACCCTGTACTTCTGCCAAAATATTTCAATGAAATCATGTTTCATTGGGACGGTAAAGTAGGGAAAGCTTAATTATAATCACTCTCTCCATTCCAACCAGCATGATAGAAGGTCAAACAGGTGAATACCACATTTTATTGTTTTCTGGTTAAGCAATAGCAACAAAAAATATTAGTAATTTTTTTACTTCTCCATCCTAAATTTCATTGGATTAATTTTTTGTTTTATTTATGTGTTTTATTAAATGAAAATTCGTTTTTTATTCTTAGGAACGGAAAAATGCTACCCGGACACTATACGGATTTGTTTTCAAATTTTACGAACCATTTACTTTCATTGCCTGTCCCTTTTTAGGTAAAAATGTGAGTATTCAAAACTATATTTCTAATATAAAAGTATCTCGTGATAAAAGTTTTATATTAATTTTATTGATACTCTTAGAATGATTGAATCAAGAAATTGTTTGTTTAATTATTAAAAAATAATTATAAGCATATATTAAAGCTTATATTTCTTTCTACAATTAATATTCAACCAACTTAAACATTTTTTGTTTGTTCTTGTTCAGTCATTTCTTTTGCCATAAGCTACAATATCGTAATTTCAAAAAAGATATGTAAAAATGAATTAGGTTCAAATCTGAAACTAAATGCAGCAATTTTACCAAACATATGTAATATAAAGGATTTAAAAGTAGTATTAATTAGAAATTTAAAAAAAAATTAAAGCTAATTACATTGAGTATTCCAAGAGTTTGGTTAACATGATAAAAATGTTTATACATAGTTTGCTTTTTTCCGTATATTTATCAAAGAAAAATTAGTCTTTGAAATTATAATTAAATTTTTTTGAGCGTCATATTCAACAACAGGTTATTAACAGATCATTTAGAAATATTATTGAACTTACATCTATTGCTAAAGTAGATAAGCCAAAATGCGGCTTGTGGGGGCGCCCCACCTTTTTTTTTCTGTGGACAAGTAAATATCTAGAAAAAACAACTCTTTTCAAGAGTCCTTATCTTCAGGATATGAATAGAGGATAGTATTAAAACTAATGTTCTTGCAAGTTAAATTCATCTTAATAGCAATACGCGATCAAAAAAAATGAACGGCTAAAACACTGATTCTCAAAAGTGGGGTGAATTTTACATTAATTTCACATTTTACATTAAATAAAAAAAAGGGTATGCTTTAATTAAATTTAAAATCTTTAAAAAAATAAAGTTGAAGATAATATTGAAAGGATTATTCTTATTGAAGAGCCCAGTTGAGAAAATTGAAAATGACTCTTATAAGCGACATCTGTTTACAAAAAGAACATCAGGGTACAAACTGTCTTCATTAAACCTCAATTTTATTCAAAATGTAATTTTACAACTAAAGATAAATATTTCCAATAAAATCTGAAGGTTGGAAAAAAATTGTAATTTTGACCTCGTACAGTATAAAACTGATGAGATGTAAACTCTTCGCAAGTAAAAGGCTTGACAACTCGCGACAACTTGATCTGGAACATGAATGACAAACTCTAGCACATTGAACCCCAACAGATGAGTATGTGCTCGGTGATCTGGACGCCTTATTGCGGACTCTCTTGCAGGGCAGTTTGTTACCCGTAGGGTCAGCTGCCCCGAGAATGCCGAGCGTGTGATGGATGGTCTTACGAAGTATTAAGACGAAGGTTAGTATCGAAGCTGGGGAGATCAGTAGCTTAATTACGAAACTGAAGAAGGCCCCAGGCAGAGATCAAGTGAGCAATAGAGCTCAACGAGACATACAAGAAGTACAAATGTCAATACGAATTGTGATTGGATGAATTTTTGTTGTTTAAAATTTTACCATTGTTCACACGGCGAATCATGACTGACGGTCAAGAAGTTTACACACTGTACGCACGCCAGTGTGATTTGTCTACACCAACTAGCGAGCGACAGCTGTGCGATTCCTTTTCTAAAATGGCTGCTGAAGGAATCTGTTGAGGCTACAGTAAAAAATTTGGTTTTCGAGGCGAACGACGTTTCGGGAACGTGGTTGAGTGAACGAATCACACTCCGACGAATGACGTCCCGTTAACATTGCACTTCCCGATCATGACTGACGTCTGGATCATGATACAGATGTGCGGTGTGAACGAGGCATTAGAGTTATACACTGTGATTCTACCATGAAGGGGAGTATTAAAATTACCCTAACGCTACAAGCAAAAATAATCTAGCAAAATGGTTTCAAAACAAAAAACCTTTGGGAACTGACAAGCAAGTAAAACGTATCATAAACCGACCAAGGGAAGATTTGTGAAAAACTATAAACGTAAACTAATTGTTGGAAAACCTGACAAGAGCTTAGCAAATTGTTGGAAAATCATATTAAGTATTTATTTGTAAGTTATGAATTCCATTCTTAAAGAAAATTAACGAATTTAATTTTATACTGTGTTTAAAGTTGTCATTTCTTGTGTTAGCATTACTCAATACACAATCGGAAATAATGTTTTAATAAATTCCAGAATATTTTTAACAAATTTTTCAAAATTAATATAAAAACATGATCCTAGTAAGCTGAACTCGATAAGTCTACGTCATATATTGCTCAAAGGTACAACTGCCTGCGCTTCGGACATGTATCCATGGGCTGCACGGAAGCTCCTCGTTGCAACAAATGCGCAGAGGGACTACCCCAAGATTAAAGGACAAGATCCTCCAAAGTGCATGAGATGTCAAAGGACAGCACACTTCAAGCTACACGTAATGTCCTAAATACCCGCAAGTTAACGGGATGCTTAGTTCCAAAGTGAGAGCGGGCAGCTGCAGTGTCTAAGCCGGAGGAAAAAGGCCTCAACTTTAATAACTTACAAGGTATGCATAAGCAAATAGGACGTATATTACTGTTTACTGATCTAGGCAAACGTTACCCACAGTTGAGTGGGCTCCTTACGACCAGCTAATTGCAATATGGCTGCATGACGTTATACAATGATCAACAAAGGTGAATTTCGGTGCGTGGAACGCTAGGGGGATTCCCCGTAAGCGTATTGAGTTTCTCAACAGGAAATCGACATTGCTTTCCTCCGTGAAACACACCTCAAGCCAGGCCAAGTCTTCAAGTTACCTGTTTATTGAGTATATCGTAATGATCGTTCGAATCCAAACACTGCAAGATGTGCCTCTGGTGGTGCTGCGATCATCATCAAGAAAGGAATTAAACACCGAGAACTGGTCTCCAAATCCTACGTAGGTATGGAATAGGCATCAATCATAATCAATGACGTCTCCCTAGGTGAAGTAAAGTTCTTATCGCTCTACAAATCGCCTAAACATTTTCTCGACGTTAGCGAGCTCGGTGAACTCTTGGCATTCCAGTTAGATGGTGGCATTCCAGTTGTCTTGGCTGGCGATCTTAACGCCAACACCCAAGCTGGAACTCCAGAACGCAGAACAACAATGGTATGATTCTGGAAAGCTATATGCAAAGTAAGGATGACGACATCGCTGCTGGACCAGTGGAGGACAATTACTATTGTGATCATTTCTCTATTAGTGACGCGTTGGACATCGCGCTAATGAAAGGTTTCTTCAAGCCATACAAGGTGGTTTCTTCTGACTACAAGCCTGTGACGTTAAACTTTGACAATGTCGACATCATTTTCAGAGAAGAAGTCAAGTATCAGCAATACTGGAAGCTCTTCAAAGAAATCCTAAAATACCATGACTGCCGTCTCGACGCACAGTGGAGTATTTGACACTAAAAGCTGGTCATAACTGTTTTTTTCCTATTTATATGTGACAATCGCGATTTTAAGTAACTGATACGAAAAAAACCGTTATTATGTCTTAACGATTAATGTAGAGAACTATTTTTACGTTTTTTTCGTTTTTTCCTCGTTTTTTACGTTTTTTATTTTTTCATAGAAAAAACGTGAAAAACATTGATTTTTGAGGACTAAAAGCAAAAAGTTGAAAAGACCAAAATTAAAAATATTTACAAAATTACACATTTTTTTAGTCTTTACGCCATAAAAAATATTATTTCAACGTTTTTTCTACGACTTTTGCCCCGTTTTTTTTTATTTTTTTATTTTATTTTATTAATTTATTTTTCCTGAAAAACACTTTTTTTATGTTTATTTATCTCTTTTTTACGTTTTTTTTTTTATCTATGAACTTAACCGATTGTAAATGATCTTAACTGATTTTATGAAACGATTGTAATAACTGTTTTTAACTGATTGTATGAAAGAATGGTATTTTATTATATTTTATTGTATTATGTAATTTATTATCAGTCCTTAGGACCATAAAATTTTACAAAAAAAAGGAAACAAATTTAAACTTTACAAGAAATAACTGTTCGTTGAATTATCCCGAGCTGATGGGGTAGGAGTACGAAAAGATATTCGAAGGCCGAGAGACGACAGGAAGTTAGAGAGCTGGGAGAAATTAGGGCCCAGATACAATAAGGATGTCTGCGGCATGCGATTACACAATTAGGTAAAAAAATTACTCAGATTCGTCCTCAGAGCTTGCTACAGAGACAGAGCCTGTAGATGGTAGGAGAAGTTTAAAAAAATTCATAAAAAATAAAACGCTGAACTTCCGCTACATTTTTCTTTTCAGCTAATATGTTAAGATGTTATATAACAAAATTCCGTTTCATTTTCTGCTCGGACGAACCCGGAAACATAACAAAAACACTAATTTGTAAAATTTATTGACTGAATTTTTTTTTTTCACTTCAAATTACACCTCAAAGAAGACAAAAAAAATGATTCCTAGGACATTGTAACAAGTGATTTCCCAACATGTCCCATTATGAAAATTTTTCCTAAAGATTGAATTACTCCACTTAGTCGTCGATTAAAATTATGCGGTTTTTAGAGCGCCGAGATTTGCAACGTGCAACGAAAAATAAGACGAGATTCCGACTGGCAAAACAATCGAACCAGGTATAATGACGTCTTAAAGAGCTAATATTTGATTACCATCTATTGTACTGTACCCTCATGTCATTACAATTGTTGAATTGTGAATTCAAGAAATCAAGCTTATGGCCAGCTTTTAGTGTTAAATACTCCACTGTGCGACGGGGCAAACGGTACGGACGACATCGATCAACGTGTTGAAAACTTCATCAGGCGTATAAATAGTGCCATTGAAGTTAGTACCTTCCATTGGAAAATAAACCTCCTCACCGAGTCATGCTTAAGCCAGGAATCCAATGCCTGATTGCAGAAAGAAACAGGACCCGTAGGCTCTGGCAGCACTATCGTGAACCTTGGCTAAAAACCAAATACAACAGGCTTGTGCGAATCCAAGAAGAAGTACAAGAGCTTCGCGACGCAAGTTGGAATGACAAGCTTGTCGACTCGCGAAAATTCCATTTGGAATATGGTAAGAGCTTAACAGAAGAAGAGGAATTATGTTTCCTCCACTTCGCACTTCCCAAGGTGATTACGTGCAAACTGATCAGGACAAAGCAGATTCTCTAGGAATGCAGTTTGTTACCCTTATTAACAACAATCCCAAGAGTCAACTCATGACCCAGCGTTTATTGGAGTCTGAAAAATTTGCTAACCTCTTCAAGGAAAGTGGCAAATTTGTCCCACGATATTAAGGATTGACTATGGACAGACACCCATACAAAATAATGATGCTTCGTTGCAATATATGGAATGCACGGGTAATCTATAGCAAGCACATCGAATTATACAATTTTCTTATAAACTGGAATGTTAATATCGCTTTCACACTTGAATCCACTCAAGTTATCATGTTTATCCCAAGGATCATTCTCTGGCTAATAATGCTAGTGAAGCGTTTGGTGGAGTGGCGATCATTGTCAAAGACGGTACTGATCATCGTGAGACTAACTCCGAATTATGTATGAATGGAAGCCGTTTCACTGGTCATAAACGACGCTGACACAGAGAAATTAAAGTGCATCTCTTTTTATAATTCGCCCAAGCACTAGTTTCATGAGCTGCTGTCTGTGCCCAATCCAGTTATTATGGCGGGTGACTTGAATGCCAAGCACGTTGCATGGAATTCTAAATGCTTTTACAATCAAAGCGACAATGTTCTATGTAGATATACTTTGAGATTGTTACCTTCGCTGCTGGTCCTTCGCTCTTGATCGCGTATTATTGTGGCCACTCACCTGTTAGTGACGTGCTGGAGATTGCTGTTCTTAAAGGTTTCTTCAAGCCCTATATATACGTATTTACAGTAGAAGACTTTTCCTCTGACCAACGTCCAATGATTTAAACATAGATATGAAGATTGAAAATATTAGGGATAATCTTAGAGAGTATAGCATTTCATACATGGAGATTATTGACAAGGAATATATCAACAGTAATATCACTCGCGTTGTCAACAATCAACATTGCATTATAGATTCGCTAGAAATGCAGTTTGTTACCTCTATCTTATATATAAAATGCTAAATCCTCAGAAGCGGCTAGCGACACGGTGGAACATGACTTCATGGCAAGTTCCTGTAACCGGCCGAGGGGAAACCAACTGCCCCCTGTAACCAAATAGGTTGGGGTATATATCAATTATTTACCCCCGGAAGGGGACGTCGTAGAGAGAACGCCGAAGGCGTTCGAGTAACGGAAAACAGTGACCAATGAGGTAAAAGTTTGTTAAATTTAAACACGGCCTGCCAGATAGTAAAAGGCCTGTGCGAAAGTCTTTTCTGCAGAAAAACTGATAGAAAAACTGCGCTCTCCCTTCCATTTTTCGCCATGACGTCATGTTCTGCCGTGTTGCTAGCCGCCAGTAAATCCTCCTGCTCCGTGCTCGTTTCCATAGTGACGAGCAACAATACAACCTTCATTGTTTCCAACAAATGAAAAAACACTGATTGTTAATCCAAAAATCGCACCCGACGAAAAAAGACTATTGAAAAAATCTTATGTATCTTATTCGTAGACTACGGTTCAAAATACGAGTATATTGTAGTCAAAGATTTAACTATATATAACTATCGACATTTAAAATAGCACAATAAAATAAATAAAAAAATCAAATTAAATCCTAACTAAGTAATTTATATATTCTAAATTACAAAATTCATTACATGTATACGATTCTTATTTTTTAATTTTAATAACTAAAAACATTCAAATAAAATTTTTAAATTGATTAACAATTCAAGTCACAAGTAGGTAACATTAGTTTTTACATTTTATGGTTAAATGTGCATAGTAATAATTTTTCAGTTGAATAAATTAATAAAAAGAAAAAGTCATAAAATATAAAAAAAACTCCATTGGAATAAAATCAAAAGCAAATAACATTGTTTTTCTCATTTTATAATATTCATTTAATATGAATAATTATTTTATTTTTATTTTTAAATGACAGGGTATATCTAAACCCCCGTCACAAACTTCTGATGCTGATTCCCCACGGCGAGATGAAAACATAAGTTCATATAAACATAGTTAGGATAACGAACCGTTTATGAGATTTCCGCAGTTAAAATTGAAGTTTCACCAGCCGGTTTTTCTACTCTGTGGATAGCAGGTGACATGCGGAGAAGCTACAACAAATTCTTGAATTAACGTCCCATTTATTAGTTATTAACAGGTGCCCCTGCTAATAACTTCAAGTGTACCTAAACAACCATTCAGGGGGGTGAAACGGGTACAGTAGTAAAAGGTTCGTTATCCGACCTCCCCCGCCCTCCGCCTGAACGGCTTGCTGCAAACTTCACTTTTAACTGCGGAAATTTCATAAACTGTTCGTTATCCGCACCCTGTTTATATGAACTTTTGTTTTCATCTCGCTGTGGGTAATCACCACAAGTTTGTGACAGGGGTTTGGTCGTGCAGTATCCCCCCAAAACAGTCTGCCGTTGAAACTGAGCAATGAGAGAGGTAAAAAAAAGAGACCGACGAGCCATTTTTACTGAAGAGCAAAGCTTACAACTAACAGTTGTAGATGTGCTTTTGCGTTAGGTTATAACTGTCAAATTGACAGAAGTGACTTTGTCATATTGTAACCACATTGTCTTAGCATCGCTCTCATATTGACAGCGACTTTTTTACTATTGGCAAAACTGTCAATTATCGTAGTCCTGTCAATTATCACAGTTCTGTCACAGATCAACTGTTTTTAAAATAAAATCGAACTTACAGTTTTCTATGTTGTGGTAACCGTCGTACGCCGGGCTTTCGAATAAAATCAAAAGAGCTGTGACTGACGCGAACTATGGTGATCCGTGGAACAAACCTGAGCTAGGAAAGAAAGCCAAACTCTTTGTTCTCAAATCCATCTTTGTCCCCAGTCTTATCTATGGTCATGAATCTTGGATAATGACCGAAAGAGTGCCGGAATGAAATCCTGGGATGTTCGGCAGGTGTTCCCTACTAGATAGTGTACAGCATCACTATAAGGCAGTCTTTAGATGTTGAGCCGCTACCTCTCCGCATTGATAGGGCTCAGTTACTTTGGTATGGCCACATGTATGGATGTCGCAAACTTTCTTCCTAGACAGTTGCTATTTTTCAACTCGGTGGTCACATAAGAGACCAAGGGGTCGGCATAGAACTAGGTGGCTAGACTACATAGAGCATCTGAGTTAGAGTCGCTTGGGTATTACCATTAAGGACAAGCCCCTGATGGCGGGACATCTCGAGCGCTGCCCCCGCGACCTTAATGGTTAGTAAGCAGGTTTGTAAACTAAGTAAGAAAACATTTTCAGCCTCGCATTCATATTGACAGCGACTTATTTACTATTGGCAATAATCACAGCTTTATCACAGACGAAATTTTATAATTAAAATAGAATTTACAGATTCACCTGTTCTTGCGCCGTCATATGACGGGCTTTATTTCTATTTAACAATAATCCCGAGAGTCAACTCAAGTCTCAGCTTGTGGAAGAAGGTTTTATCAACTTTGATGAAGCTCCGCAGCATTTAACAAAGATCAATGTCGAGGCTGGAGAGATCGTCACTATCATTAAGAATCTGAAAACGAGCAAGGCTCCAGGAAGAGACAAGGTGAATAATAATGCTCTAGAATCTCCCGAAGAAGATTATTGACGACATCACGAATATCATAAGCGACTGCTGGAAGTTTTCCTACTTCCCGGCTCCTTGGAAACAATCTATTGTGTTAAGCATCCATAAGCAGGAACAAAATTCAGCAATTTCCGCGACCTTCTGACTTATCAGGCTTTCCCGTCGACATCTAAAGTCTGGAGAAAAGGGTCCTAGGTTTAAAGACCAATGACCTAGTACGGAAAGATCAGTTCGGCTTTCGTGCCGGCCACTTTTGTCAGTTGCAGATATGGAGGCTCGTTGAAGCCCTGAGCATCCCCCTGAACGTTTCCAAGCACTGTGGTGTGTTTTTCTCGATATCAGTAAAGCTTTCGAGGGTCTATCTAAAAGATGATTAGAAACTGGTTTCCTCCTGATTTGATTTCGATGGTGAAATCCTTTCTTACCAACAGGCTCTATCAAGCTAGAGTTGGTGAAAAACTATCCATGCCTTGTATGACAAAGGCTGGTGACCCACAAGGTTCTGTCCTCGGGCCCGTTCTGTTTAATTATTTTGTGCATGATTTCCCAAAACTCGAAAACTGTAATTTATATTTCTTTGTTGATAATACTGCCATCGTGACATGGGCGTACCAGCCATCTCACGTTATCACGCCTTGAAAGAATTTGAAGATTGGTTTAATTGCTGGAAGCTTAACCTTAACGTCGAAAAATGCAAGGCTGTGTACTTCAATAAAAAGCTTAAGCGTTCTACAGAATCTCTTGTTCTATTCAATAAAAGCTAGAATGGGTTGACAACTAGAAATACCTTAGAGACGTTATTATATAAAGAATAATAAACAAAACTGACCTTACTGATCTGTGGATGTTTGTATCCATCGTCTCCACTCTGTAGAAATACCTTGGTGTTATCATCGACTCAAGACTCTCTGGGAACCGTCACGTGATTTACGCTCTGAACAAAGCGAAAAGGTCCAAGTACAGTCTCATAGCTCTCCTGGGCCGAAACAGTACCCTCAGCCTCGACAACAAGCTACTCCTGAACAAGTTGAAGATTCGAACCATCCTCCTCTAAGGCATGCCTGCGAGTAAATGTAAAAGCAAATGGAATACGAGGAGCATTGCCTGGGTTGGAAGGACCATGAAAAATCATTGCATCCAGTCAGATTTGAAAATGACTCGCATCGGATAGTTTATCCAAGTTTTCCTGATTATTATGATGCAGACGATGAACACCTATGAGAATGAACTGGAGGCTGGAATACTGAAAAACTCGATGGTAATGAAGTGGCAAACGAAGTATCGAAAAACGAGGCATAATCTTGAGGTCAACTCTGAAGACATTAGCAACGTTACCTTCCCGGATTATTGGAAGATGTGATGTTTTGGTATCCAGCAGATGTCTCCTTTATGAGACCAATAAAATGATTTGTCAATTCCATGGAGATGAATGGAAATCGATAAATGCATCGTGCTCTTCAAGTGATATTTCACATATATTGCGAATCCACCACTTCTTGTTGTAAATACTTTCGCTCGATTCCAGCAGTGACTACCGACTATTCGACTACCCCTCTTCAAAACCAAATTCAATAGGCTTTCTCACAAGGTCACGGCATTACAAAATTTATTTAAATTAACTTATCAGATATCTGGCTGGGGCCAATAAGGCCACAGGGCCGACACGTTGGGTCTATAATTTAGGCTGGTATAACACTTGAAAATACAATAATTAACAAGTTAAATCATTACAAGAAAAAATAAAGAAAATAAAGTACAAATAATATAACAGATCATAAAAACAACAAATATTACTGGATAAATATAAAAACAAAAAAGTAAAAGAAAATTAAAGGTCAAGAGAAACGGAATTTTTATTGCTGATTTTATGGTGTCATTAGATGCAGTTTGTCTCAATATATTTTATGCAATAATTCGTTTCCCTAATATTAACGGTTAATTATCGGCCGTATGGATCCCGATAGGTAAATTGTAAAAATTAAAAATAAAAAAAAAAATAAATAAATAAATAAATAAATAAATAAATAAATAAATTATGCGAAATTTGGGTTTTTAATGTCAATTTCCGAAGGTCGCCGAACATCAGCCACGACGGCAGATAGTTGGTGCTGCATGTAGCCTCAACGTCAGGAATACATAGCACGATCCCACCCCATGCATAATATAAGCAGGAATGGAGGATGATATAAATTTGTAATCTCATAAAAGTAACAATTAAAATTACACCTTAAACGCTGTTAGTGTATTAATTTTTATTATTTGGTCGAAAATGGCATACGAAAGAATATTTTCTTTTCAAAATCCTGCTCATATAGAGCAAAATAGATGCAGGATAAACAATATAGAGAAATCAGCTGATCCAAGGTTATATGAAGAGCTGAGCTAAATAATTTGTGTATCATTTTTCTTAATTCCATTCGGATTGATTGTAACGATATCAGGAATGAGAATCCCTTTTAAAAAATAATTCCAAACAGATAGAATCATATGTCAAGCATTTGCGACAACGGATAGACGGCTTCAATGTGCTGCAATTCGAAGATACAGTATATCTAAGGACAACTTCAAAGCCAAAGGAATAGAATTTTACCAATCTTTTTCATACATTTGAAAATACGAATCACAATATTTGCATAAGTTTGTTTAAAAACGAATTTGCAGACAATAGATTCTATATTAACAAGTCGGGCAACCGAAATGCCCAGGACCGATAGGGTAATAAGGCATTCGAAAATAAAAGGAAATTATTTGATTTCTAAAGAAGTCTTTGATTGTTAAGATTAGATGAGGTTGTTAAAGAAGGTTCTGATTGCTAAGCAAAGCATAGTTCAAACAGATTAAAACTATCTGAAAGGTTTAATGCAGAAACTAGCAATTCTCTGTAGATTAAAACATATAAGATTCCTTTAACGTGGAAGCATTCCAGTTTAATGAAATAAGCATTAACTGTGGAAGCGTTCTGTGTAACGGTGAATTCATATACAGTTGCTAACGCTTTTCTACGTAACCATGTACTATTGAAGCGAACGATTAGCTACTAGCTATTGTCAAAATTTGCAGAACACAAATTAACTCTTGATAATAAAAGGCGTAAGTCATTACATGCCATATCTTAGCATTGAAAGTTTCCAATGGTTCAATAATGATATCTTTACAAAACGCATCATGGAACCAATTTCGACTGTCATTAATCTTACGTTACATTCATTGGTGGCACGTCATTCCAAGTCGTTTGGTATATTACATGCCATATTTTAGCATTGAAAGTTCCAATGGTCCATAACGGTTCCACTAAATCAGCTGCCTTGGAACCAATTTCGACTATCATTAATTTTAGGATATATTCATTCATTACACATCATTCCAAGTTGTTTGATATAATACATGACGTATCTTAGCATTGAAAGTTCCAATGAACCATAACGGTTCCACTAAATCCAGGTTCCTTTGAACCAATTTCGAGTATCATTAATTTTACATTATATTCATGCATGACACATCATTCCAAATCGTTTGATATGTTACATGCCATATTTTAGCATTGAAAGTATCGAATGGACCATAATGGTTCCATTAAACCACATACCATTGAACCAATTTCGACTAACATTAATTTTAGGATATATTCATTCATTACACATCATTCCAAGTTGTTTGATATATTGGATGCCATATCTCAGCATTGAACGTTCCAATGAGCCATAATGGTTCCACTAAATCCAGGTTCTTTTGAACCAATTTCGACTGTCATTAATTTTACGTTATATTCATCATTCCAAGTTGTTTGATAGATTACATGCCAAATCTGAGCTTTGAAAGTTTCCCCTGAACCATACAGGTTCCATGAAACCACATGCCATTGAACCATTTCGACTATCATTAACTTTACGTTAATATTCCGTCATGACATGTTATTTCAAGTTGTTTGATATAATACATGCCATATGTTAGCGTTGAAAGTTTCTAGTGGACCCTAATGGTACCACTAAAAAACACATACCCTTGAACCAGTTCTGACTGATATTGACCATCAAGGAAGACGATCACGTGTCTTCACATAATTCACAAGCCTTTTCTCTGTTTTAGCTATGGAATGCCAAAGGGATAACAGCCTTTGGCAACGCACAGGCCATTTATACCGGGTGTTTCAAAAATAACCGGTATATTTGAAAAATCAATAAAAACTAAACGGGCAGCGATAGAAATACACCGTGTGTTGCAAGAAATACACCGTGTCTTGCAATATGCTTGGGACAACAGTAAATTTTCTGTCAGACAAACTTTCGAAATTAAAAACGGTGTACTTCTATCGCTGCCCGTTTAGTTTTTATTGATTTTTCAAATATACTGGTTATTTTTGAAACACCCGGTACATGGAATTGTATAGTGAAAAACGTGGTCCCCTATAATATATTTGACCTTTTGAACCGGAAGTAGTTCACAGATTTTTTCCACCAACGAACTCAGCCTTCCGATTTCCCTAAGTTGTCGAATGTCGAAAACGCAACTCGAAAATTCAGAAGTGTTCGAAAGCTAGAGCACCAACAAACAGACGGACAGACAGACGGACGGACGGACGCACATTGTGAAAACGTAAGTCAGGCAACCGAAATGCCCAGGACCGATAGGATTTTAAGGATTACGAGAATAAAAAAAGCATTTGTTTACTAAAGAAACCTTTAATTGTTAGGGTTAGATGAGGTTGATAAGGAAACCGCTGCTTGTTACTGCAAGGCGTAATTCTAAAAGAAATGTGAAGTAAGCATTTCTGTATAATGAAATGAGCATCAATTGTTGAAGCGTTCTGTGCAAGGGTCCAATATTTCATCATAATCTATTGCTAAACCGTTTCAATGTAAGCATGTATTGTTGAAGCGAGCAATTAGCTACAATCTATTGATAACAATATGCCCAACAGAATTTACCTATTGATAATGTAAGGCATAAATAATTACATCCGATATCTTAGCATTGAAAGTATGCAATGGTATCATTAATGGTATAATTAAAATACTTACCATTGAACCAGTTTCGGCTATCATTAATTCCTCGTTGTATTCATTCATGACACGTCATTCCAAGCTATTTTATATATTATATGCCATAGCCTAGCCTTGAATGTTCCAATAGAACATCATGGTTCCACTAAACCACGTATCTTTGAACCAATTTGTACTATCATTAATTTTACATTACATGCGTTCATTACAAGTCATTCCAAGCTATTTGATATATTACATGCCATAGCATACCCTTGAAAGTTCCAGTAGACCATCATGGTTCCAATAAACCACGTACCAGGGAACCAATTTGGACTATTATTATTAGGACCGATAGGTACTTATGTTTTCACAATGTGCGTCCGTCCGTCTGTCCGTCTGTCTGTCAGGTGCTCTAGCTTTCGAACGCTTCCAAATTTTCGACTTCCGTTTTCGCCATTCGACAACATTGGCTGTGGTCAAAAACTCTCACCAGTGAGAGAATGATGACGTAATTTCTCATCGGGCTAACCGTCTTTTTCTCAGTGAGGACGGTTAGACTAACCGGTTAGGCAAAGCAGTACTAACTGGCGTTTCTGACCGCGTTAAAATGTCAGTTTTCCCACCGGGATTTCTGACCGACCAAACGCTAACTCGTCTCACCGGTGAGAGTTTTTGACCTTAGCCTTAGGAAAATCGGAAGACTTAGTTAGTTGGTGGAATAAATCGGTGAACTACTTCCGGTTCAAAAGGTCAAAAATAATTTAGGGGAATACTTTTTTATTATGCAATTCCATGTATAAATGGCTTGTGCACTGCCAAATGCTGTTCTCCTTTTGGCATTCCCTAGCTAAAGAAGAGAAATAGCTAGTGAATTAAGTGAATTTACGTGATCGTCTAAAATGATCGTCAAACTCAGTCAGAACTCAATACTTTCTCCTCTTTTGTTTAATTTGTTTATTAACAATCTTTCCTTGATTTTCGTTTCCACTAAAGTTTTAATATACGCTGATGATGTTACTCTCCTATTTTCTAACCCTGACATTTCTTCACTAATATCATCCCTAAATGTTACTTTAGCTAAATTAAAACTTTGGAATACTAAGAATTCTTTGATTGTTAATATAGAAAAAACTAATACCATGTTTTTCTATCAATGTAATAAGCGGAATATTCCATCTTTCCCTTTAATTTATTACAATAATCACTGTATATCAATGGCCTCCGCATTTAAATACCTTGGTCTTACTCTTGCTAATGCTCTTACATGGGATTTGCATATTGATGCTCTTTTAGAAAAACTTAACAAGAAGCAAGGTACGATCTCTAGGCTCCATTTATATACCTGCTAACATACTATTGCTTGTTTATTACTCCTGGATACATTCCTTACTGTGCTACGGTCTTATATTCTGGGGATCTACTACTTCTCTTAATCTTACTAGAATCTTCAGACAACAGAAATGGTTTCTTCGTACCCTTTTAAATATCCCTAAATCGTTTTCCATTTCTCATTTCTTCTCATTAATACGTATCCCGACTATCTATCAGCTCTACTTTAGACAATTTTGTACATTTATTTACAAAATTATTATTGTATCTACACCTGTAATTATCCAACAAAACCAAGATAGACACAGCTACTTAACTCGTAATGTTAATGAGATTCACTGCCCAGTGTCTAGATTAAGCTATCGCAATAGATGTATTTCACTTATTGGAGTGAAAAGCTGGGCTTGTTTACCCGTGGCGATATATATCCCCATATTTTACTTTTCGTAGAATGTTAAAGGACCATGCTTGCGTTCAAATTAAACACTAAGGATTCATTCATTAATTTTTTGGATCTGTTATTAACTACAGTATGTCTAAAATAGGAAGGTGGTTGGAGGGGAGGACAGGGGGTAGAGTTAATTTCATTTTTGGGTTGAAAGAGTTGATATAGTCACTTCACCCTCCAGCCTCCCCTCTCTTTTTCCCCAAACTGATAAAAGGATTAAAAACTTCTCCCTTCTCATTACCCTGAAAAAACTGGGAAATTTTTTTTTTTTTTTGAAAATTTCATTTTTATTTTTTATTGATTTTATCTGTAAATTGCTTTGTTTTGTATATATTTTTTAGTTATTTATTTACATTTTTTAAATATTTTTTTTTGAAAATTTCATTTGTATTTTTTGTAGATTTTATCTGTAAATTATTTTGTTTTTGTATACATTTTTTGTAATTTATTTACATTTTTTGAATATATTTTACTACATACTAATTTTTGTAGGTTTTTTTTT
>JAHWFO010111250.1:97448-109504 GCA_023313115.1 Rhysida immarginata | reverse complement strand
TTTTTGAATATATTTTACTACATACTAATTTTTGTAGGTTTTTTTTTATCTTCTAACTTCAAAAATTTAAGATATCCTTGTGATTTAATCCTCTTATTAGTATGGTAGATGAGAAGGGAAACTTAAGTAGCTGGAGAAGGAAGTGGTAGTAACTTTATATCAACCCTTATATTGACCCTTTCAACCTATAAATGAAATGGACTCTACCCCCTGTCCTCCCCTCCAACCGCATTCCTATTTTAGACATACTGCTTGCTGAGTTTGTATTATGCTACCAAAAATATATTATTTCTTTTCAGTCAGTTGATAATTTAATTATTATCTAATATTAGTTGGCTTATACTCTTAATATTCTTTTACGATTAAAATATAATAGAATAATAAATAGATATTGCTATATAAGTAGATATTATTTATAATTTTCATGATCCATATATATGGATTAATACTAATTAGTTGGTTTGTATTATATTAATTTGAATGTTATTTGCGCCCTAATCAATCCATCTTGACTATTAATAGTTTGTAATGTTGTTTTAGTTAATTACTAACACAATTTGTAATCACACAATTTGTAACACAATCTGATGTTGTTTATGTGCTCGCAGGGGCCTAGCTCGTCGGTCTTCTGACCATACTGGCCCCTGTTGGGTACTATTGTATCCTATTGTATAAATAAATAAATAAACTGGTTCAAGGGTATGTGGTTTAGTGGTACCATTGTGGTCCACTGGAAACTTTCAATGCTAACATATAGCATGTATTATATCAAACAGCTTGAAAAAACATGTCATGATTGAATATTAACGTAAAATTAATGATAGTCAACATAGGTTCAATGGTATGTAGTTTCATGGAAACAGTATGGTTGTTTCAAGCTCATATTTGGCATGTATTATATCAAGCAACTTGGAATGATGTGTCATGCATGAATATAACGTAAAATTAATGATAGTCGAAATTGGTTCCAAAGAACCTGGTTTAGTGGACCCATTATGGTTCATTGGAACTTTCAATGCTAAAATATGGCATGTCATATATCAAACGACTTAGAATGATGTCATGAATGAATAAAACATAAAATCAATGACAGTCGAAATTGGTTCCAAGGAACCTGATTAAGGTTTTTTTTTCATAAAGGCAACAATATATTAATAACATGTAATAAAAATTGTTTTTTTGATAATTGTAATCCTAACAAGATTACTAATAATAAAATCTTGTAAACATTCCAAGGAGGAGCTTTAGCAGTGAAGCAGAAATACATTTATACATTTATTAAAAAGAAATTACCCCCCCCCCGATTAGGGGAAAGCAAGTGGCAGATCCTGCGGTCATCTATTTTTATCCCTTTATCTGCACTTTTTACCTCTCCCCAAGTTTTTTATTAAAGAAATTGATTTTCTCGAATATTTTAAAAATGTAAAAAACCTCGTATATTCTTTCCTTTTACATCATTTCCAAACGTATGATATATAACATGCCATATGTTGCCATAGTTCTAAGGACCAAGTGACTGCCACCCCCGCAAATCCGACCATCCTGGAACAATTGGGCCTAAACTTCATAGTAATGTAGAACTTGCCTAGAGGAATCTGGATACCGAATTTCACGCCTTTACGTACCTAAATAGCACACAGATATGTTGCCCTCCCTGAATCCCACTCCTGTAATTTCGATCCCAGCACACCAATCAAAACCACACTAAATAGTACAGATAGGCATGCCCTTAGTAAGCTACATTCCGAATTTCAACCTTCTACCTCAAAAAATGTAGAAATTATGAAGGGTACACAGTTAAGACTTTATAAAACCAATATGTAGCTCCATTTTTCGGCTACTTAATAATATAGATTATGAGCACTTGAGCAATTGTGCAACGACAAAGCGATTTCACGTGCGCACGACGATGTCAGTAATGCTTAAAAGATGAACAGAAAGTAACAATGCATTCCTTCTTGATAAATCGATTGTTAAGACATGCCATTAGTCTTGGTATTCTTTACACTCACGGTTTGAAAAAGTTAATTCGTTTTCAAGTTATCGTGCAAACGGCAGACGGCCGGGTAAATGTACAGACCAAGGGCGCATTCTTATAAGTAGCTTTTATTAGCATAAAAGCTCCTAATAAGTAACAGTCATAATTTTTTTCATGAATTTTTTATGGGGTAATGATAAAGGGTTAAGGGGGATAATGTTATAAAAAGTAATAAATAAATAAATAAATAGATAAATAAATAAAAATTATTATTATTTCTTTTTTTTATTAAAATCTTTGGAGAGATATAAGAAATTATTCTAAAACAAATAGAGAATACACCATTTCTAGGGCATGCAGCTGCTCAAGCTTTCGCTGAAAATGTGAAGGTACTTTCCCTAATGACCTAATAACTAGAGAAAATTTATTTTTGATTTGATTTTTATAATGTTTTAATTTTAGAGAAGTTATCGATAATGTTTATCTCAACATATTAGAAAATTATAAAGATCTCAACTGATTGTGTGAGAGGATAATCTTTGATTCCACACTCTCTAACTGAATACAACTTTGCTGAAATGGTTACATATTTTATGAGGGATGCTGATGATGCTGTAAATAGACTTCCTCAAGTCTCTCAATTTATCAATGAAGTATTTTTTTAATATAGAGAGAATTAATTCAATACTCATAGACTTAAGATACCGAAGAAGAACTGGCGGCTCGTGTTGTCGCGGCTGCATGTGACATCAGCGACCGTGCAAATCAACTGTTTCCACGCATACATCAATCCATCATAAGGCGTTGTAAATTGAGCTATGAAGCAAATGGCAGTCATTTCGAACAATTACTGTAAAAGTCATACAGTAGATTGCTTGTGTTAATTGTTAAAAATAAAATAATCTAGGCCTATCAATGCACACTGCGTCCCGGTGTCGTTTGATTGTTCAATGCAGTATTGTCAGTAAACGGAGCTGCGGGGAGCCCATGTTCATATAACAAAAAATACTTCTAAGGACCTCTTCTATCATCTCCCAAAAAATCTGTACTCAATTCAAAAACACCCTGTATATCTATCTCTATGTGAAGGATCAGATTAATCTCAAGATACAGTGCTTGATCTTTATTTTAAGTATACAGATTTTTAATCTCAGACAAGTTTCTTTTGCTTGTTAAAATTTGTTACGATGATTTTTGTGTGATGCATCCATTAGAATAATTATCTATGACTGGATTATTTTCTATCAACTTAGAAGATTTTCAAGCACAGTTAGTTCTTGGAGACTTATCGCCATTGCCTTATTAAAAAAATTCAAATTTTTTTCCCATTATTTCCCTAAAATTCAAATGGATCTCGCTCAAAAGCAGGAAATATCCTTTTATTTAAAACACACAAAAGAAATGAGAAGGAAAACCTTCTCCCCATTTTACATAATGATCTTGACCCGTGTAGTAGTTTAACCTCCTTTCACCATTGACGCTAAAGGCTCCGTTTGACACTCCTTATCTATCTCTCTATCTGTTTCTGTAAACGAACTTTCCTCATTCAAATCCATTTCAGTTGTTGTGGCATTATCAAATTCTATTTGTGCTCTTTTACGGATACCAAAATTAAATGCGCTGCTCAAACGCTCTCTAAAGTGTTTCAAAAGAAATATAAAGACAATAAGGATTATGATTACGATTCGAATAATGGATAAAACATCATAATGAGAAACTTTCAATTCATTGACACCTCGCCTACGCAAATCTCGTGTCAACACTTCCGTTTGCTGTCGAATCTCTCGCAAAGAAACACTTGCTTGCTCTAACGACATATGCTGAGAATTGGTGGGTAAGTAATCCAATAAAGATTTAATTTATTTATTTCCTTAATCATCTCAGTGAACTCAGAATGATTAAATATTTCCTTAATATCGGGCTCTACTAAAGTATTTAGGTTCAAAAATGGCGATCCTATCATTGTAATGCCTTGTATAAATGGCGATAAAGCTACATCATCCCCACACCGATGCATGCACTAGGTATTTGAATTCTTCCCAGGCCGCTAATTATAATAGTTTTACTTTCTTTAGAAGGGGTTGTGATCGCTGAGCCGGACAAGTTATTGTAATACTTGCTGGTTTCGATATACTATAAATTCATTGCCCCAAAACATTATTATCAAAGACTGGCAGGGGGGGGGGTGCGGACAATATGCTTCTCGCACAACTCATAATTGATTGTTCTGCTCCACGAAAAAGAGAAAGTTCACAACTTTGAATCCTAACTTTAAAAATTGCTGACGAAGGTGATCAAATCTGGAATAAAGCTCCAGTTTTGCACTGTAACATATCAATATGATTTAAAACCAAATGAAGTTGTCGATCTTTAGAGACCGCTAAAAAAGGTGCACGTGCATAAAAATATGCACATACGTCAACGTTTGGAATCTTAACAGGTAAACTGATTATTTTATACACCTCGAAAACATAATGTGATAAATGCGATTAAAGATGACTACCTGTGACGTTTTAACAATGCATGACGTTTCCGCGCTCAGGCTTTCTCTTTAGGTGGTGTTCCCCTGGCGCGGAAAAGCCACCTGATCATCTTAGTCCGAGGTAATTAAAGGGATATCAATAAACAAACACATCTGTTGCTCCAAGGCAACCGCTGTAACTGATGCCCAAGTGTAATAATGATACATTATTTCCCAGTTCGGTGAAGTAATTAAAGCAATATTTTCTGGCAAACGCTTTTCTATGTCATTCAGAGTTTTTAAGAAAGTATCTTCTGATATTATATAGGTGTTCAGCTTACCTTGACTCAAACTATGTATTGCTTCTTTTAATTTGAAGAATTCAAGTTGAAATCTAAAAAATATTTTCTCTGTGTAACTTAAAACATTAGACAATGCATTATATGCCATGGTACGATTCTTATCTTTAAAATACTGTTTAACCAACCAATTCTCTACTTGTTTGATAATAATCATTTCATTAACGATTCCATTCAATAAAGTAGTTTGTTTATTAATTAAATGGAACACTCCTTCCTGAGTTTCTCGCAACACATTAATCTTATTATTTAAACTGACTAGCTCTTTATCAGTGGCTACACCGAACAATGTTCTTAACTTATCACCTCCCAAATTGATTAAACCGCGCCTAACGCATCGGCGTGTCAATAAATTTTGTACTCCCATAATATCATTTCTTAAAATTTATGATTCTCGCTCCAAAAATCGTAATTCCTTATTCATTACGGGTTCTTCACTTAAAATTGCTTCATAATCGCTTCTTATTTGTCTTAAACCGTTAATAATGCGCAAAATATCTGTTGCAAATGACTCAAAAGATATATCTATGACAATTTTCCAATTATTAGCAGATATAACAAGTTCATTCAGCTTAGAAAACACTACCCCTTTATCTAGCTTTAAATCTGACTCGCAATGACTATCAGCATTATAAAAATATTCATAAACGCATTCATGATTATTTAACTTAAGTTAGATTATAGACGCAATTGTATTTCCTTATCCCTCGCTGATTAGGATAACTCAGTTTGGATGTTTCTTCAAGGTCTAAAAATAAAAATATAATTTTATATTAAAAAATAACCTATTTACATTTAATAACGGAACTTTTCACTGCATAATTTTGAATAAACATTTTCTAATTACTTACACCCAAATAATAGACTATTCAACTAATTCTCTTATATGCCAATACAAGGGAGGAAAAAGTAATAATAATAATAATAATAATAATAATAATAATAATAATAATACCCTTTAAATTTTGTTTACAACCACTACCTTAATATTTCCCGATTATAGATCTGCTTAATCAAAATAATGAATACATTGTTTTCGCTTCTTTCAGGTTCTCACTCACACACCTCCCATTCTTCATCCGACTCCAGAAGTTCTTTTGAATGAGGAGTTTTTCCTCCGGCTGCATCACTCAATTTCTCCCACTCTTCCTTCTTCTGAATTGCTCTTATTTGTTCCAATAGTTTGGCATTTCTTGAGATTGGTGGGGCAGATTCGCTGCTCTTCTCATCCCTCTTTCCAAATCCTCTGTCACTGCTACTAGAAGGGGTCGGTTTTGGATCCTTTCTCGCAATTCTACCAGGCCTTGAATTAACCCTGGGAGAAACTCCCTGACGATCTTTATCTCTTGGTATAACACAAGGCGGTGGGGGCAGAAATACTACAGCTACATCCATTTCCCTTTCTATCTTCCGTTGGCATTCTGCATTTCTCCGACTCATGTGACCTCTAGGTCTCTCAAAAACATAACGTAGCTGGTCGCCCAAGTTCTCGTACCTAACAGGGCCTTCACCCACGTACGGGCGATGCCTCCGCCCACATGTCCTCGAAAGGTCCTTGACAGGTCCTCAACTCCTTAAATTATATCTATGTGGGGGGCGGACAGATTCCTCTTGTCTCACAGGCTCCACGGGGGGTGGAGGAACAACATTACCTCTAGACATTTGCCTATTCCTATGCCTATATGTGAGATTTTCAATAGGAGGGTGAGGGGTTTCTGTTTCTGGTTCTGGTCTGTCTTCAGACTCAAGATTCTGAGAAAATATATTCTCTTTGTTTTTGCACTCCATGTGCTGGTTTAAGTTGGTTATCATGTCCACCGACCTCCTGTATAATAAAATTCACGGGAGACAATTGTCTCACTATCTCATAAGGCCCTTTAAAATTATCGGGTAACTTTTTAGTTAATCCCCTTTTTATTAAAGGTGAATGCAAATAAACATAATCACCGACTTTAAATGAATAAGGTCGTTGCTTGGGGTTATGATAAGTTTTTCTTTTTTGTTGCTGGTCCTCAAGAGTTTTACTGGCTATCTCATTGGCATCCTGCAGTCTCAGCTCTGCTTCATGAGCATAATTGTCATCAATATCATAAGTTATGCGCCTGGGGGTCGTTAATACAACCTGTGACAATAAAGTTCAGTGAAGGATGGCATATTGAGAGTGGATTGCTCGCTTAAATGAAACAGCAGTTACTCTCCTTCAAAGTAATCCCCGTCGATGGTAATGCACTTTTGGGAACGCCTGTACAAGTCCTGGAAACTCCTAGCGTAGTCGTTATTAGGGATAGCCTTCAGTTGGGTCGTAACATTACGTTGGATGTCTGGCCACTTTGGGGGGGGGGGCATCTTCTATGGTATTCCGGCCTCCTCGGAACCGTTTAAACCACTCATAAACACACTTCAAAGTAATAGCACCTTCTTTGTAAACTGTTGTCATCATTTCATGCATCTCTTTCGTTCGGTGATCCATTTTGGGTTACGACCGTGCGTATTATGCCGTCTCTCTTCAATGTCCTGTTTAAACACAATAAACACACTCGCAGCGCTGATTCTCTCAAATTTGTATAAACATGTCTCGACCTGTCTGGGGCAGGATACGACGATGGTGCACTCTTACGACCGTTAGCAATTTGACGTCATTCACCGAACTTTATTGTCACAGGTATTTCTAACAGCAAAGTAGGCCCTCTTTCATAAAATAGAAAGAAAGGAGTTTCTTTCACTGCACCGTGGGGGGTGGAATTATAGCCAAATGTAATGTACAGAAGCCCATTGTCCCAGTTACATTGCTGTTTATTAACATAATGTGCTAACATTGCCACCATTCGAAGCTTGATGATACGTTGTAGTGAATAAATTCTTTATCCCCAGTAATTTGCTTAGTTCTCTCATCATTGCCGAAGTAAAATTCGCTCCACAATCTGTAAGCAATTGTGTCGGGATCGAATAACGAGCAAACACAGTCTCTACTAACGCTCTCGCCACCGTCTCAGTTTTCTGATCAGGGAGGGCAATAGCCTTCGGATATGGACTAAAATGGTCGACTAGAACAAGAATATATTTGTTTCCTCGATCTGATACTGGAAAAGAACCCACCAGATCGGCATCCACTCGATAAAAAGGTCGTTACACATTAGGAAACTATTGAAAAGGCTCCTCCTTCCTTTTCAGGGGGGGGGGGGTCATCTTCTGACAACTTTCACAGTTTTGGCAAAATTCTTGAATATCTTTATTCATTCCTTTCCAATAGAATTTTTTATTAACCTTCTTCCTCATTCTTTTTGCCTTTATGTGCCCGCTCATAGGAATGTCATGATACATCCTCATAATGTATTTCTTATATTTTTCTGGTACTACCATTCGCTCCCACCTCTCTCTCCTAGAAGTACTTTTAAATTATATAATAAATGATCATCATCAAGAAAATAATCCTCAGCATCCATAGAACCATACTGTTTTAATCTCTCAATAATGGGGCTTAAAACTGAATCTCTCTTCTGTCCCTCTGCAATCAATTCACGGGAAATGACAGGATCATACTCCAATAACTACTCTGCTGAGATAATCAGCATTGCCATGTAGGCGTCCTGGCTTATGTTTTATTTCAAAATCATATTCCTGGAGCATCATTCCCCACCTAGCTAACCTCGATCCCGGGCTTCGGACATTAAATAACCGTTTCAATGGTCGATGATCAGTAACAATCTTAAAATGTCCAGTGAAAATATACTCTGAACTGTTTTATGTCAAAAATGACAGCCAAGCACTCTTTCCCAGTGGTGTTATAATTAATTTCACTCTTTTTTTAAGAGACAACTCGCATACGCGATAGGAAATTCTTCTCCATCTATCTTTTGTGATAAAATAGCTCCTAGTGCTAAATCACTTGCATCTGTAGATACAATGAATTTTTTAGAGAAGTCTGGGCTCCTCAAAACTGGCGCTGTTATAAGAACATTTTTTAAAGCTTGGAATGCAGCTTCTGTTTCCTCTGTCCATTCAAAAGAAACTTCTTTTTTCGTCAAATTCGTGAGGGGTTTAGCTACATGACTAACCGAAACTATGTGACGACGATAATACCCTGCTAATCCTAAGAAGGATTGCACTTCTTTAACTGTAGTTGACCAAGGAAATTTTTAAAAAGCATATATCTTATACAATATCGGAATAAAAGGAAAATACAAATCCACAAAAAAATTTTTTTTTTTCAATGACTCAGATGTACATTTCGGAATTCATAATTCTTTCATCAGCGAGTGATTTTACAGAATGAGAAGACCAGAATTTATAAGAAACTGAGGCGAATACAAGCCAATCAGATAACAAACAAGTGAACAGAACAACCAATCAAAAAATTTATTTATAACAAAATAGAAAACAACAACGAAAATAGAGCAACCAACAAACTTTTTCAAAACAACTCTGTACACAACAAAAAACCAAGGGCCGCTTAAAATAGATACTCCGCTTGTAATAGCCAAATTCTAACAACAAAGACAGTAAGAAATTATTTTGTCAAAAATTTTTGATAAAGGCAACCAAGATGCCACAGACATAGGGCCATCATCACTATTCAATAAGTTTCCTAAAAACGTTAACCCCTTGGTCCCACACCTTTATTGTCTCCCAAAAACGCACAAGGTTGGAAACAAATGGCGTATCAACTCCCCCACACACTCGCTTGGAAAATTTATGCTGGATAATTTTTTAACAAACATGAAACTACCTGGTTGTGATTATAGCCTTAAAAATAGCAATGCTATCAAATGTTTGAAGTTGTTGGATGATGATAGGTTAGTATCGTTTCATATTGAAAGCTTATTCCCCAGCATACCGTTAAATGAGACTTTGGCTTACCTTGAAGAAGTACTTGATGATAATGATATCCCTTTGGATATTGTGAGGGACATTATGATGGTGATGAGATGTGTAGTTTCCAATAATGTATTCACCTTTTTGGTAGTACGATGGGTAGTAGCGTTAGCTCCTTTTTGGCAAATCTTTTTATTAGGAAATTGGAAAATGTAGCAGTCAGCATGTTTACCTATTTCCCATCGGTGTGGCATAGATAATGTCGATGACATTTTCTGTATTTTTGTCTCCAAAGAATCTCTGGCAGCCTTAAATGGACTTTCCCCTGATATTAATTTTACCGTAGAGGAAGAACATAACAACTCACTTCCATTTCTAGACCTCCGTATTATACGAGTTGGCAGTGGATTAGAGTTTGACGAATACAGAAAACCTAACTTTGTCCCTGCTTATATTAGATGGGACTCTAACCATTGTCTGCCACACAAACTAGCAGTGTTCCACCATCAAATTAGACGGGCCTTGTTACTACCTTTCAATGATGTTGCCAGGGGAAAAGAATTTAGCTTAATCCGATCCTTTGCGAGGTTCAATGGGTTCAATGAAAAAATTGTAAACAAACTTAAATGCACATAAACCTTGACAAAGTCACCACTCTGGGTTGTAAGAAAAAGGGTTTAAGAAAATGTGCAGAGATTTCGAGTACAAACTTGTATATAAAAGCTCCTATACCACTAAGAATACTTTAAGCTCGATAAAAGACAGAATCCCAGTTTTGGATTGTTCAGGCGTTTATAAATTAAAATGTGCATCTTGTGACAGTTTTTACTTGGAAAGCTCAAAACGTGGGGTAAATAACCGCCTTAAAGAACACATTGCTTGTATCAGGAATGCAAACGCAGGTGTGTTCTCGTTCGCTGACCATGTTATTAATGAAAAACATGATTATTCGACAGACTTGTTTGAGGTTTTACATTGTTGTAAAAATAATAAATTCCCGTATTTACTTGCGTCAATGGAGATTGTAAAAATAGAGCAACCAACAACTTGTTGAATAGTGATGATGGCCCTATGCCTGTGGTATCTTGGTTGCCTTTATCCAAATTTTTGACAAAGTAATTTCTTACTGACTTTGTTGTTAGAATTTGGCTATTATAAGCGGAGTATCTATTTTAAGCAGCCCTTGGCTTTTTTGTTGTGTATAGAGTTGTTTTGACAAAGTTGGTTGGTTGCTCTATTTTCGTTGTTGTTTTCTATTTTGTTATAAATAAATTTTTTGATTGGTTGTTCTGTTCACTTGTTTGTTATCTGATTGGCTTGTATTCGCCTGAGTTTCTTATAAATTCTGGTCTTCTCATTCTGTAAAATCATTCACAGAGGAAGGAATTATGAATTCCGAAATGTACATCTGAGTCATTGCAAAAAAAATTTTTTTTTGTGGATTTGTGTTTTCCTTTTATTCCGATATTGTATTCTGGCTATTTTGTTTTATTTAGCATATATCTTCTCAGGGTCTGGCGCAATACCTCTCTCGGAGACGATATGGCCCAAAAACTTAACTTTAGACTTAATATTTGCCTGATACTTTTTTGGCTTCATTTTAATATTTGCCTCCTTTATGCGTACAAATAGGAAGTCAAGGTCCTTTAAATGCTGTAAATAATCAGCTGAATAAATCAAAGAATCGGCTAAATAGACGAGTGCAAACTTGCCCTTTATCTGTCTAATAATGTGCTCCGCAGTCCTTTTCCACACACTCGGTGAATTAGCCAATCCTATAGGTAATCGCTTGAATTCATATTTTCCTCCCGGGACTACAAATCCTGTTTTATATCCATCTTCTATACCAAGATGAAAATATCTTTGGTTAGCATCTAAAACACTAAATATTTTAGCATTACCTAGCACTGAAAGCATTTCAGATTTCAGCGGTAAAGGAAAAACATCAAGGCGTGTCACCTTGTTTAATTTTCTGTAATCAACAATGAACATAAAAGTTCCATCCTTTTTCTTCACTAAAAGAGCTGGTGCTGCCCATGGTGACGTGGATTCCGTAATTACGTCATTTTTTAATAAGTTGTCTATGATTTGATCCATAATTTCTCGCTGTGCGTACGGAATACGGTACGGTGCATGAGCAATAGGTCTCGCATCTCCTCTATCTAGACTATGGTGAAAAGCATGAGCATAGCCCAAATCAAATTCACTCTGTGCAAAACAAATTCTAAATTCCCACAATAATTAAGTTGCTCTCTTTCTTCTTTCTCCATATGATCTAGTTTAAACAGATTTAAATACTCTTCTCTAGTTAGTGGTTCTTTTGTTTTCTCATCCTTAATCTCAATAGTATGATTCATTACATAGGGGGGTTGTTCTGCTTTTTGTAAACTTCCTACTCTCTTCCCTTTGTCTAAAACTAATTCCTCCTGTGAACAATTAATTATTC
>JAHWFO010111250.1:65707-87448 GCA_023313115.1 Rhysida immarginata | reverse complement strand
CATCTTCTCACAGCTCACTGTAACCGTCTCTCTCAGCATAGATTAGTACAAATGGACTCTCATTCTTTCTCTCAAGGCTCACAGGGGTGAACTCATAAGAACTCACAAAAACTGATAATATTCCTCTAAAAATTGTAAGGGAACGCTGGTCATCGACGATAGAATAATCATCGCTGATTGGGTAAAAATTCAATAGCTGCTCAAGAGTTGAAAGACACTTTACAGAGCTCGCTATTGAGTATTGAGGAGGAGCCCCCCCGGGGGGGGGGGGGGCCCTGATAAGGTGATCTCCACTCGATTCGACAGAGCTAACTGTAAAATAACGCCACTGTCAACCAACTCCGATGATAAACAATATATTCGTTCGGCTAAATTACCGTTAAAATAGTTTCAATTAAATAGCCCGTTTTATAACAGTTATAAAATCGGTATAAACTGTTATTAAGCTTCATAATAAATTATTATTATTCTTTGAAATTAGAACAGTTCAAACAAGTGGGGCGGGTCGCTACAAGGCAAAGTTTACAAAAGTAATCCAAAAGTGTGATCGAAAAGTGTGTTACAGTTTTTCATAAAACTAATAATTGTTTTGCTGTGACGAATTCTTTAGCAAAACAACGTGCGATATTCACAGGCAAACACATTGAATCCGTAACCGATGTATCATAAAACACAAATTGTTATCGAAGAATTGTTATACAAAGTTTCATGAAAAAATGTAAAAAAAAAGTAACACTTTTGGATCACCCAGTACAAGAAGATTCTCAGTTGTTACTAATTTGCTAGCCTTGATAATGGTGTAACACCGAAACGCGTCGGCAATAATTTTACAGTGGTCACTGCTTTATGTAGCCACCTTTAATATGGCCACCTGCTTTTTATTGTCACTCCAGCTCGGTCCAGAATTTTCTAACTGTAACAAATCTTTGCTTTATGTGGCCACACTCCATTTAATATGGCCACCATTTTGTCAGAGGTAGTTAACGAATTCTACTTTTATATCTCATCATAGATCTGGATTAATTGGCTAGCACAGTGGAACAAGCATCTTAGAAACGAAAACAAAATAAAATTGGGCTTCTAATTGACAACTGTAGTGCCTATACTCATGTTCCTGATGACCTATCCCACATAGAAATCATACGGCTTCCACCCAACACAACTTCAATAATGCAGCCATGTGATATGGACATCATAAGGACAATGAAGGCCTACTTTAGGCATGAGATATGCCATAGGTTTATAGAAATGCTTGAGGACAGTAATGTCTGGCTCCTATAAAATGAAGTTGTTAAAAAATAAATTTCCTCGATGCTATGCACATGCTTTCTGTTGCCTGGTCAAAAGTGTTACCAACAGCCATCAATAACTGCTGGAAAAAGGGTAGTTTTAAGCAAGCAAGCTTGTCTATATGTGAGTACAAATACCAGCTCGACTTGTTGAATAAAAATATAAGTACTTTTGGCAACCTCGCTTAAAACAGCCACCGGTTAATGTGGCCACTTAAGCATGGTCCCGAGGTGGCCATATTAAGCGGGGATCACTCTAATAGTATCCATATCGTCTTAGACTGTTCCGTTATTTCGGATTTTAAGATGTTGGCCAATTCCCCAGGAATCTCAAAGGACTACCTCACAAGACAGGATAGCTGCCAACGTCCTGGTGAGTCAGAGCATAAAATTTCTTCAGAGTACATTTTGCAGAAAATATGCCATTCGTGGGATACACCTTCATTGGCAATACATGATAGGGCAGTAGGATATTAAGTGGCGGTCATAATGGTTTAATAAACAAATTCGCCAATAAGTAGGAAGCGTCAATGATTTGTATTTAATGTCGAAATGAATTTACTTTTGATTAATCATGAGATCATACACAAGAACCATATCTAATACTCTTATTGTGTTTTCCAGATTACTATAATTGGTCCCTTATTCATGCTGCTTATTGGAGTGTATGTGATATCTGCCTCCTGCATTCTCCTTGGGTAAATAAATTACATATTCTTATTTTGAAATCATTAAAGATCTTAAGGAATATTCCCTGAAAATTCTATTAATGAATAAGTGGATGGAGGCCTTGCAGTACATATCGGAAAAGAATACAAAATTTTCAATCTTTAATAAAGCCAGGAATAAAAGGCAAAACGGTCGGAAATCTATGTTTTCTTTCCTATATGCACGGCAAGGCCTTCATCAATTTCATAATGAAATAAGTGAAAAAAGAAAGTCATGATCCGCGACCATGATTCAGTTTCGAAACGGGAACCGCGAGTAACCGCCTTTTCGAGGGCACAAGCATGCCTTATTTATTTTAATTGACAGACATTAGACATAACTTAGCGTTAAAAGCTTTATTTGATTCTGTGTTTGTTCTTTGATTGCATGTATACACATATTATACAGGGTGTCTCAAAGAAATGTACTAACACTTTGAATGACTATAAATTATTTATGAACATAGAGACAAGTTTAAAGGCTTGAAGTACAGAAGACAAATGTAATTAAAGAATTATGTTCGCAAATGTTCAAATTGATGACCGTCATTGTCCAGACAAAGCTGATAACGCGCACCAATGGATGTGTATCCCGAGCCGTTTGTTCTAGAGAGTTCTGTGGGCATTGAATGAGGGTTTCCTGCACCTGCTCTTCTTTTCCAGGGCTGGTGGATGTCCGTGGTCGTCCAGAAGGTTTCTTGTTGATCTTGTGAACGGTTCCATCTGCTTCAAACCTATCTCTGATGCGAGCAATGGTCCGGTGCATTGGTGGCGGTTTATCGAACTCCCTTCTGTACCGTCTTTGCACTTCCGTGGCGTTTTCGGTCTTCCAATAACATTTAAGGACAAACTTTCTCTTCAAAGCTATATTGATCTCTTGCCATTCTGTAACATTAGTTCACCTGAAAAAACAAAGTGTTAGTACATTTTTTGAGACACCCTGTATGACTCTGGAACTAAATTTTCAGAAAATTTAAAAACACTCTTAAGCGAAAGATAGACGAAATTTTTGACAGAGTGCTTTTTGAAAACAAGTTCTTCATATTATGTTAGCTGATTTTACAAAAAGATTTAAATTAATATATAAAATGTTATTATATACGTTGTTGTTTTAAGAACCCAACATTATGCTTTATCCCTCCTAAAAGGGTAAGCAGTGCTAAAATTCAAATGACCCGGACTCAAACTGTGCTACAAATCCTTACCCTACATTTATCATTACTTCATCCGCTGTTATTTTTAACATTTATTCAAACTTTGAAAATTATAAAATCTCTGATATTCTCTATTTGCTCATACCAGGGTTTCTCGGCCTTCCTCTCCCAAGTTTCCCATCCACATGGCCAGCATATAATCGTTTAGTCAGCCTTCATCGCTCATTTTTTCGATATATCCAAATCATCTCGAAGCAGATTTACCGCTTACCTTACATTCATTACATTACCTTTCATGCTACACATACTTCTTATATTATCATTCGGAATACGTTCCCATCTAACTGATATCAATCATTTGATGTGTTAATACTAGTAGCAAGACCCTTTCATATACTACTCACACCACTCATTTTTATTTTTGTACATACCCATAATAAATGTTATTAAATCATCTCAACTGCGCTGACGCACCGATGCATTGAAGTATTATTCTTATAAATACAAAGAGAAAGTGTTTCAATTAAATTTAAATATGATTCTTTGGATATTCTATAAAATGCCAAAAACTTTGTATCAGTTTGTTGTAATTCTCATGCAGCAACGAATGCTCTGCAGTTGACATATGTTTCAATATAAGGATGGAACCAATACTTTCTTGTTTTTATTCCGCCCCTTTTTTTGATTGCAGTAATAAGATAATATCCTCATTATCTGAGTCAGTAGACATTGTGAGGCTCAAATTAACCAAATGATTTAGTTACAGATTTGAGTAGCATCGTGTGCAAATTTCTTTTCAGAAACTAGTTAGTTTGTAATTAATTTTGTTTGTTTTGAGTAGCGTAGCGTGAGAAAGGCCTACAAATTGTGAATAGGTTGGAAAATGGGGTTCATGGTAGACAATTCTTCCAAAGATACCTGTGTGCTGTTATTCAATTCTTGACCACTGAAGGGCGCCAGCCAATGGAGAATGAAAGCTGCATACGGGGACTATAGTTATTCTCATACGGCAATGGCTGAATGGTGTAAGAAATTTTGACAAGGTTGGGAATTGAAAGATTTGGTCTGTTCAGGGTATACTCGTGCTGCAGCATCAGTTGGAGATAGCTGGAAATTTCTTTATGCGCCAATAGGTGCATTAACATTAGGAAACTTTCTGAAATGTTGAGAACCAGTATGGGATGTAGTTTGCTGTTATGCAGTAGTTTCTGCCAACAACCACAGGATTTTTTACCAGGTGGAAATCTACAAACAGGACCCATGCCTTAATGTTCATGAAGATTCCTTTTAAAATTACTTCCCAGCTTCTAAACGTACACTACATGATCAAAGGAGTTGGCACCTGTTGCTATGCTGTAAAGCTGCAAAAAGCTTCAATCAGTAGTGTGTAGGACCACCCCGAGCTGATATTACTGCCTCTACTCTACATGGCATACTGTCCACAAGTTTATAGTATGTGTCCACAGGCATTGACCTCCATTTCTCGAGGAGTGTCGTGGTCAGTTCCTGGACAGATGTAGGGCGAACCATCCTGGATCTCACACGCCGTTCCAATTCGTCCCAAAGATGTTCAATGGGGTTGAGATCAGGACTCTGGGCGGGCCAATCCAGTTCTTCAACCCGCATCATCAAACAAGTCAGATATGGATCTTGCTTTGTGGCAAGGCGCATTGTCGTGCTGGAAGAGAAACGGCCCATCGCCGAAGTGTTCCCACAGCGCTGAAAGTGCCCCGTTATCCAGAATGGCCCTGTAGCCATCAGCATTGAGGTTTCCGTCCACCTTGATGGGCGGGCCCAGTCCCACAAATACGGTAGGTGTTCACAGGGGTGTCCCAACTCCTTTGATCATGTAGTGTATTTCTATTGAACAGTCCTTGTAATTACGTATTCACGTTTTAACCTATTTTCCTACAGATTTGACTTGATTTTTAGGCTTTTTTTATTTCCTCTTCTCGATTATTCGATACTGCCAATACTTCTTTTATAAATATTACTTTATTAAGTACCGAAAGGTGCTTTATGCTATCAGTGTGGGGAAACGTGTCTGTCCGTCTGTCTGTCTGTCTGTCCGTCTGTCTGTCTGTCTGTAACTCAAACTCCTCCGAGGCTATGAAAGATTTTCAAAATCTGTTTTCGTCAGACGATGAATATGGTTCATGGCACGAACAAGTTACAAATATTATCTAAATCGGTTCATTGGCACGTGCATAAATGGTACCTCTATTTTCCCGCCTAGCAATTTTCTATGGGAAGATATATTGAGTAATATATCAAACAAATTGTAATGACGAGATAGATGCGGTTAATCATTACTATTTTCGTCAGTCGATGAATATGGTACATGGCATGAACAAATCACAAATATTATCTAAATCGGTTCAATAGCACGTGCACAAATGGTACCATCACGATCCCACCTAGCAATTTTCAATGGAGAGATATATTAAGTAATATGTCAAACAAATCGTAATGACGAGATACAAGCGAATATAAATTACTATTTCGGCCATTGATAAATATGGTTCAGGAAATGAACCATTTTGAAAATGGTTGTAATCGAAACATTGGCACGTGCACTAATGGTACCCTTATGATACCATCAATAATTTTCAAAGATAGGATATGGCATATAATATATCAAACAAACAGGGATGATGTATCATAAATCAATATAACGTAAAATTAATGATAGTCCAAATTGGTTTCAAGTAACCTGGTTTAGTGGAACCATGATGGTTCATTAGAACTTTCAACGCTAAAATATTGCAGGTAATATATCAAACGACTTGGAATGACGTGTCATAAATGAATATAACGTAAATAAATGATAATCCAAATTGGTTTCAAGGAAACTGGTTTAGTGGAACCATTCTGGTTTAGTGGAACCATCATGGTTCATTGGAACCTTCAATGCTAAAATATGGCATGTAATATATCAAACCATTTGGAATGAGGTGTCATGAATGAATATAACGTAAAATTAATGATAGTCCAAATTGGTCTCAAGGAACCTGGTTTAGTGAAACCCTGATGGTTCATTGGAACTTTCAATGCTTAAATATGGCATGTAATACATCAAACAAATTGGGATGATGTATAATGAATGAATATAACGTAAAATTAATGATAGTCCAAATTGGTTTCACAGAACCTGGTTTAGTGGAACCATGATGGTTCATTGGAACTTTCAATGCTAAAATATGGCATGTAATATATCGAACGATTTGGAATAAGATGCCATGAATGATTATAACGTAAAATTCATGATAATCCAAATTGGTTTCAAGGAACCTGGTTTAGTTGAACCATTATGGTTCATTGAAACTTTCAATGCTAAAATATGGCATGTAATATATCAAACGACATGGAATGAGGTGTCATGAATTAATATAACGTAAAATTAATGATAGTCCAAATTGGTTTCAAGGAACCTGGTTTTGTGGTACCGTGATGGTTCATTGGAACTTTCAATGCTAAAATATGACCTGTTATACGTATATCAAACGACTTGGAATGATGTGTCACGAATGAATATAACGTAAAATTAATGATAGTTGAAATTATTTCAAAGGTAAGTGGTTTAATGGTATCATAATGGTCCATTAGAAACTTCCAATGTTAACATAAGGCCGTTTAAAAATATAGTTCAGCGAATGGTTTAGTTTAACCTTTCGGTACTTGGTTATGTCATTCCTTAATGGTTTATTATATCTGATTTCATGATTACCTCTTAGTAAGAATATATATGCTTAAAAACTTTAATATATTATAGGTGTGCAGGCCGATTTCTTTCTGGTATGCAATTCAGCGGAGTTTTAACTATTACATCGATTATAGAATGCCTAGGAGTTGCAGGTTTTGTCACGGCATCCTTTGCTATTGTTGTGAAAGAGTTCCCTGATAATATTGGCACTATATTCGTAAGTATTGTTTAAACCGAGGTCAACGAGAAAGACAGGCCCTGAGGTGTAAAAGCACGGCCTTTTACAACTATAGTGCCCAGCACGAAAGAAAAAGGAAACTGGCATATGTGTAAATGAATAGAACTCGTTCAACCAATCAGAAGCAGGCTAGAAGGTATTACTTATTCCTGGCATCAGTAATGCCCTGATTTCTGTCCGTTTCTGATTGGTTGAACGAGTTCTATTCATTTACACATGTGCCAGTTTCCTTTTTCTTTCATGCCAGGCACTATAGGCTTCAAGTAAAAGTACAGGCCTGAACATGGAAAAGATAAAATATTGTTACATCGTTCTGGTGGTGCTCGAGGCCTACGAGAGAGACAGGCCCTGAAACTCAGTCACCTGATCATCTTAGTCCAAGCAACAATGTATCACTCATTGTTTCCACCTTGAATTTTAATAATCAATATTTTTCGTTCGTTGGAAACAATGAAGTTTGGATTGTTGGCCGGACTACTATGATCATCTTTCTCGTTGGCTACGACCTAGTCATAATTTAGGGCTTATAATTGGTAGAAATGCGATTAAAGATGACTACTTATGAATGCTTTTAACAATATATGACGTTTCAATGCTCAGGCCTTATCTTTAGGTGGTGTTGGCTATTACCAAGAAAAAGAAGGCCTGTTCACTGAAACGTCATACATTGTTACGTCATCAGAGGGCGAGATCTAGGCATGTTCCCATCCTTCGGAAGGGAATTAAAGCCGTTGGTCACGTATAGTTGTTTGCCGAATGAATTTTTTTGAGAAAAGTGATGTTAAAAAATTTGTATGGTTGATTTTTGCTTTACTGTGGTTGCACTTTACTTGTGCAATTGTTACTGAAACATACCTTAAATAGATTTCACAATCAGTAATTATTACATTTAGTAGGACTTCTTCCAAAGGAAGTGCGTGATCACAGGATTTTCCCCCTGAAAAAATCCTCGTCGCCCACAGCCGGGATCAAACCCACGTCCTTGGGCATCAAAGGCGATCACGCAACCACTGAGCCATCGAGACCGATAAGGAAAAGTGTAGTCGTCTGCTAGGCAGAGAGTAATGCCCATGCAAATGGCCAGAGGGCGACACTGAAAAAAAACACTCGCGCTTTAAACAATGGAGTTTTCTGTTATGTATTTCTTCATCCAGGCTATGGACCATATCTGCGTTTCAAAACTGCGCAGACGTGGCCATCTAGTGGCGCAATTTAAAACTACTAATAGGTATAAAAAGAAGACAAGTCAAAGGGTAATTCTAGCTAAAAAGTCACTCACATGGTCATATTAGTGTCATATTGTTTTCAAAATATGCTGAAAATAGATAAAGTCGCAATTTTAGAGTACATGAAGATGAAATCCAACAAAAGAATTAAATATGTAATTGATAATTGCATGCAAAATATCAAAACACTGTTCTGAAAATAAGATAGTGATCAAATCCTTATTAACAGGCATCTAAACCCAAATAAAAACCATCCAAAACAGCTGGATTTTATTTAATCACCACTTCTTTGAGAATGTGTTATCTCGCTAATAGAATAAGTTCCCAGGATGAAATGGGGTATCGTAAATAATTATTTTGAAACCAACAATCAAATTATTATTTTTATTTAATTTCAAGTACTTGTGGAAATTTAAGAAGCATAATTAATGAAAAATATGAAATTTTGAATATAATTGGGCTCATGCAAACGCTAATTGGCGATGCGCACGTCTGCTTCGCTTCCAGTTTCCACGTGTTTTCAATCAGTCAAGAGCAGATGCGGAATACTACACAACGGTAGCTAAAAGTGAGTAGTCGGCCTTGTATTCGCGAAAAATTTCTAACGCTGCCAACTGTTGATGTGAGATTTTTATAGATAATACTGTGATGCTATGCATGAGAGCATTATTAGATTTTATTACTTTGCTACCATTGATGTCTTCACTTGGACCACGGTCTATAGATATTCATGGTCATCGAGCTTCGGCCATTTTCCATTGTTTCGAGAAGCTAAGGAAAACAGATCGCGCCAGGGCCGACTGTGACCTGCGATAGAGGTTTTTCATTGAAACTGAAAATGAAAGTAAAGTTTCTGTCTGTTGATAGGGTGGCGCTGCGGGCGTTTTTGGGCCGATTGTACATGCAGCGTGACTTTTCACTAGAGCTAGAAACTTTAGCTTCATTTTAACAATGGAGCTTGATGACCATGAATATCTATAGACCGTGCTTGGACGTTCCATTTTGCTGTGTAATGATTACAAAGAATTATTGTACCACTGCCGTTCGTCTCTTGCCTTTAGGTTATGGGCCCAGATAATGTGCAATATAATTTTTATATATTGTATATCACCAGCCTGCTGTTTCGCCTACGTTTGATGCTGTTTTTTTCATCAGAACTGAAAGTTACCGTTTTCCTTTGTGCTTCTGTTGTTAAGCCTCTCTACATTTCGATAACTTGACAATGGCAACTGTTGAATAATTTAATGCCCTTAAAGCTGAACTGCAAGCTCTTCAAACGCAATGGCCAACCCAGAACTGCTGCAAGTACATTTTCCTTTGGCACTTTATCTGAATCAAAACATTTAGATGGTCATAAATTTTTTCCAGATTGGATATTTCTGATGCAAAATTTCTTAATTGATTGTGGTGTATGGAAATGTATTGAAAAATCCGATCAAATGGATAAAGAACTTGATCACCGGGCTTTAGCCAAAATAAACCTTTCTCTAAAACCAACTGCAGCATAAATTACGAAAAAATGCAAGACTGCCAATGAAGCCTGGGATGCTTTTTCGCTAATGTATGAAGATAAAGGTATAGTTCGCCTTGTTGGTCTTTATCAAAAGCTTCTTGCAATCCATTTTGAAGATTCTTGCTCAATGAATGATTATTTGAATAAATTCACCTACATCGCTGAACAACTTGAAAGTGGTGGCAAATAATTTGATTATCAAGTAATGGGTGGATTCATATTAGCGAAATTACCTGAACGCTACCGACCACTCGTGCTAGGTATATGTGGTTCAAATCAAATCACAACAACTGCTTTTGTTAAGAGTCTACTATTGGAAGATGCTGCACATGAATTTAAAGAATCTTCGCATTCAGCACTGTATGCTAAAAACAGTCTGCATATTCTAGCACTAAATTTGTTCGTTGTTTTAACTGTAATGAAAGAGGTCACAAATCTAATCAGTGCCCAAAGCCTTCTAGAAAATTAAAAACACTCCGAAACATGCAAGTGAAAAGAAGTGTTCTGCCAATGCAGTTTTTTCTCATTCATCGTTGTCGGAATCTGCGCTCTTCACAAATTTGAAGAAGTTTGCACCGCAAATTTCCTCTGTACTTTCTGCAGCTGTCTTATCTGACGGGGATGAATGGTTTCTTGACTCCGGCGCTTCCAATCATCTTATTTGCTCATCTCTTTTTTCATCAACAACGTTACCACTTGAATAAACATGTCTTGCAAACGGAGATAAGCTCACTGTTACAGGTCATGGAATTATATCTATTCTACTCCCTAATTCAAATGCTCTTCTAGTTGAAGTTGTTCTGTCAGTTCCCACACTTACATTAAACTTGTTAAGCATCAGTAAACTTGAACAATATCTGTTAAACCTCTCTGTACTTTTGATAAAAGTGGTTGCAAAATATTTACAGATAAGCCAGTTATTAACAATTTTTCAATTCTAGCAACAGCCACAGAAATTAATGGTTTATATCCTCTAAACAAAGAAATCTCATTTGTTTGTGCCGTCTCCTCACCACAAAGTTCTTCTTATACTTGGCATTGTCGACTTGCTTACCTCAATGCCCAATCCATGAAAGAACTTCAGAAACTTTTATGTTAAAAATTGATTCTCAACCGTCTTTTGAATGCGTCCATGGTAAATCCCATCGTCTGCCATTTCCTAAAACTGCTACCACTTGAGCTGCGAATCTTCTAGAATTGGTACATTCTGATTTATGTGGAAAATATCTGTTTCCTCTAAAGGTACAGCACGTTTTTTCTTACCTTCATCAATGATTTTTCAAGAAAAGGTTTTGTTTATTTTCTGAAAACAAAAGACCAAGTTTATGAAAAAATTGTTTAATTTAAAGCTTTTGTCGAGAATCAAACAAAAAAAAATAAATCAAAATACTCCACTCTGATAATGGAGGAGAATGTTTCACAACAAATGAATAGCCTACTTACACAATCTGGCATACTACATCAGAAAACTGTTCCCTACTCACCTGAACAAAATGGTGTAGCAGAACGATTCAACCATACTTTAATGGAAGCAGCTCGTTCTATGCTTCTTCACTCAAATCTTGACAATATTTTTTGGGCTGAAGCAGTCTCTGCAGCTGTCCTACCCGTGCCAATAAAAATCATACTCCGCAACATGTATGGTCTGGATGAACACCCAGTGTATCTCATCATCGCATTTTTGGTTGCCGAGCCATGGTACACGTTCCCCAATGTAAACGTAAGAAACTCGATTCCAAAGTCTGGGATGGCATTTTTATAGGATACAGTGAAGAAATGAAAGGTTATCGTATATATAACCCTCAAACAGAGGAAGTGCATATTGAACGGAATGTAACATTTTTTGAAAACCAGTTCCCTTATGACATAATAAATTCTCTGATTTCTGATCCATTTATATCTTCTGCTAAAGTTCCAAATATTGAACCTTCTACTGTTACAAACGTTAATGAATCCTACCCCATTATTCATATGCCTGATACATCGTCTGAAAGCGGCAATGAAGTGTCTCAATCCGTTTTTGCTCAAGAAAACTTAGAAATTGATTCCTTCACTGAGCCTGAATCTCGAAGTTATCCTCAACGTATACGACGACCAAACCCTCGCTATTTTAATGATGAATACGTTGCTTTTCAGGCATCTTTATGTGAAAATACCCCACAAACACTAGCTGAAGCCTTAAATAGTGTTGATTCAATTCGTTGGTAAAAAGCCATTGACGAGGAACTGCAATCTCATTATGATAATCATACGTGGATTCCAACCAAACTTCCTCCAGGACAAAAGGCAATTTCAATGAAGTTGCATATTCAAGAGCAAGCAGTCTGCTGATGGTTCAGTAGAACATTATAAAGCCAGATTAGTTGCTCGTGGATGTTTTCAGCACTATTGTATTGATTATGAGAAAATTTTCTCACTGGTCGTCTGCATGAATTCTATACGACTTATGCTAGCTCTTGCTGCTCAATATGATTGGGACGTTCAACATATGGATGTCGTCACAGCTTTTCTTCATTCCGTTTTAGATGAAGAACTCTATATACGACTTACTTCTGTTTCTGTATGCTGTCTTCTCAAGTCAGTCAAGGGTTTAAAACAAGCCAGTCGTTCTTGGTATCTTTTATTACATAATATACTTCTCGATCTTAAATTTGTCCGTTCGTCATATGATACTTGTGTCTACTTCAAGCTCGAAGGGGGGGAAATAATCATCATTGGAATCTATGTAGATGATCTTCTGATTTTCGGTGATGATAAAACTGGTATTGTCTATTTAAAAGGTCAACTTGTGCAAAAATTTAAAATGAAAAATCTCGCTGAAGTAAAGCATTGCTTGGGAATGAGAATCACCTGTGACCAAATTAAAAAAAAAATCTTGATTCATCAGGAAGCCTATCTGAACGTTGTTCTTGACCGTTTTGGCATGTCTGAGTGTTCTTGACTCCTTTGGAACCAGGTCTAGTTTTGTCCAGGCAGCAAGAACCGCAGAATGAAAGAGAAAAACAGGAAATGTCTCAAGTTCCTTATAGAGAAGCAATTGGCTCACTCATATTTGCAGCTTATTCAACTCTGCCAGATATTGCTTTTTCCATTAGTCTGGTGAGCAAGTTGAATAATAACCCTGGTAAAGCTCACTGGAAAGCACTAAAACGTGTCCTACGATACATAAAAGCAACTCTGTGCTGAAGCTCAACAAACCATATTTTCTTGCATACTCTGACGCTGACTGGATCAATTTCTGGATATACATTCATGCTGTTTGGAGGAGCTATAGCTTGGATGTCTAAACAGCAGTGCTCTGTAGCTCTCAGTTCTAACTCAAAAATATGCGTGGTTGCGTGGTCTTATTCACGAACTAAAGTGCAGAGAACATCAAAAACCGTGTTTAGTTTATTGTAATAATAAATCTGCAATACATTGTGCCTAGAGTGAGAAGTTTCGTGCTCGAACAAAGCACATTGATGTCCGACATCATCACATCAGAGACAAGATTCAATGTGGTGATATTAATTTGCAATATATTCAAACACAACATATGGTGGCGGATATTTTTACCAAACCACTTTCAAGATCAGCTCATGAAAAACAGTTAATTAGTCTTGGACTCTGTTAATTAATTGTATACTGATTGGAAGAAAGTAATTGGACACTTTCGATTTTAGACGTTTTGTCGAATATCTAGAAAAATACTTGACGAATTATCCTGAAATTTCAGGGGTGTAAAAAGGATGAAAGGATAAAATACAACTCATATATTTCAGCAAAGGTTTTCTCCCGAAGGCAAATAGGGGACCAGTAAAGAAGTGAACCAAAATAATAATGTTTGGAATCACCCTGTAAAAAATAATGCTTGAAATGCATTGTAGCTGTAACATGTGCTTAAGAGGCTTGTTTTACTTTTCTGTGTTCATTTGTATGAGAATAGCACGTATATTCATGGAGATATAAAGGTTTCTTTAAAAAGGTCGAAATGTTTTTGTAAGTTTTTTTGTTTATAACACGCAGGATTTTCAACCCAATGCAATGCCATTTTCAGAAAACTTGACAAACTACAGTACAGACAACACCCTGCAATCAGAATAGAAAAATATTAAATATTTGATGAAATATGAGCATTTTTACTAAATAATGTTTAACTACGCATGCACATGCATTACCAAATTGTCATTTGGATAATTTCTTAGCCAAATGTATAGAGCTACTCTTATAAAAAGCCCAAGCAAATATTTTGAAAATTCAGAAAGATATCGTCGATAGAATGAGTTGAATTTCAGTTGCTCTCAAAAATAAACATAACGATAAGGGGTTTTCTCTAAATTTTTATTTCTGGATCGGACACCAGTATCAAGTTCTCCTTACGCTGACATGAAAAAATATTGACAATGGCGCGCGCTCCAATTGTACTTTTGTGATACCCCCTAGAAATTTTCAATGCTAAGATATAGTAAGTAACATATCAAACCACTAGTAACAACTTGCCAAGAACGACTATAACGTTGTTAAGTACTGTTTAGCCAATTGATAAATTTAGTTCGAAGATGGTCGAAATGGTTCACTGGCACATGTTCTTAAGTAGCCATTATCCCTTAGAAATTTTCAAAGGCTAAAGTATGGCATGTAGTACATCACAGAACTTGTAACGACGAGTCATGAATTAATATAAAGAATATTAATAAGTTCGAGATGGTCGAAACTGGTTCAGTTGTACGTGATCTAATGATACCATAAAAGTATCATTGGAAATTTGCAATGCCAAAATATGACGTGTAATAAGAGGTTGTACCAGCAATTCGTTGTTTAAAACCTTACCGCCCCGGCTCATTAGGCATTTGCTCTATTATTCTAATTTCTGCCTGCGCCGGATTTGCCACCCCTCTTGCATCCCTTTTCAATATTTCTATATCTCAAGGTTATTACCCAAAATGCTTACGTTCGTTCCCATTTTTAAAAAAAGTAATCGGCATGATTTTACAAACTATCGACCTATTTCCATCTCAACTTCTTTTGCTAAAATTTTCGAAAAACTTTTTAACAATCGTTTAACATCATACATTTCAACTAACGCTCTTCTTTCTCCTTCACAACATGGTTTCTCTTCTAATCGCAACACATCCACTGCTTGCTATGATTTAACCGAATTTATAATATCCAATATGTCCAAAGGAAAATTAATGATTGCTATGTTTCTTGACTACTCGAAGGTATTCGATTCTATCTCTCACGACCTTCTCGTACTTAAATCGGCTTTATAACATAACGGTTCTATAACATAACGGTCCTCCGCTAAACTGGATCGCTAGTTTTTTACATAATCGGCACTACACTCTAACCCTTGGTAATCTTTCTTCTTTTACTCTAATCCGGAATATTGGGGTACCATAAGGTTCCATACTATCTCCCATCTTATTCAACTTATTCATAAACGACCTCCCCTCAGAAATTTCTCCTCTTTCTATGACCGGCCTCGGTGGCTCAGCCGTTGCGTGGTCGCTTCTGATGCCGAGAACGTGGGTTCGACCCCGGCCGAGGACGACGAGGATTTTTTCAGGGGGAAAATCCTGAGATCACGCACTTCCTTCGGAAGGGAATTAAAGCCGTTGGTCCCGTGTAGTCGTTTGCCGGTTGCACGTTAAAGAACCCTTGTGAAGCAAAATTTGCGGCCCCTATAACGCCGTCCTGAAATGACCATGGCAGTTGAAAAGGACGTTAATACCAAATAAACCAAACCAACCAACCTCTTTCTATGATCCTTTACGCTGAAGATGCCACACTATTATATGCTGATTACTCCTTCTCTTAGATTTAACATACATTTAATTTAGTACTACAGAAACTGTTCTGCTGGAACTCACGAAATCATCTACATTTAAATCTTGAGTAAATTACCTGTATAATCTGTTGTGCAACTTCTCTTTGGTATACAACGCAATTGATGTCAAAGCTACTAATACTTACCGATTCTTAGGGATTCATCTTACTCGTATCTTTCATGGGATGCACATGTTAATGCTCTCTAAAGGCTGGTTTACATTTAGCGTCGGTTTGGCGTTTGTTAGGCGTCTGCGTCTTTTTTGGGAATTTTTGAAAAACGCACTCGTTTTCCAATTAGCGTCTGATAAGCGTCTGCGTCTGTTTGGCGTCAGTCCGATGTCGGTCACGCGTCTTTTCATGATCTGGCATGGCTAGATTTTTAGGCGTCTTTTTCAGGCGTCTTTTTAATCTAGCCAATCGGGTGCGATCTACTTCGCTATGGATTCTGGGTAGTTGTCTTCCCCGATTCAGATGGAGAATCATGGCTGCCGTAGCTGCTGTTCGCCGACACGGGTTCTCGCGACTTTTCCCTCGTGAATTTATTAATAAACAGGTTATAAAAATTTGGTGAATCATTTATTTTTTAAGTAAAAATGATATAGTAATAAATTCAAAGCGTGAACGTGATCGGAGTGATTGATATCCTCTTTTTCCATCACCTTGAGAGAGCGACAATTGTTTGCAGTGACTCGACCAATCAGATCAGACCAGAGTCAGGATAACGGTTGAAAGTCGCTAAACGGAAAACGACCGCGCTCGCGTGCCAATCAGGGCGCGTCTCATAGGCGACGATTGCAAAAAAGGACGCCGAAGCAAAAAGGACGCCGCACATGACGAGACGCCAAACCGACACTAAATGGAAACCAGCCTTAAGACATTAAATCAACGCCTAGGCCTTTTCTTACGACTTCACTTTTTGCCCAAAAATATCCTTCTTCTACTTTACTTTGCTCTAATTCAATCCGCCCTTATTTACGGTCTTCATTTTGGGGTCCAACCACTTCAACAAACCCAACGTGTTCATACCGAATTTTGGTTTGTTTGCTTTGGTTTTTTATTGCTTTGGATACCTTCCCAAAACTTCCGTTTTGTTTATTACAAAACTGGCGCATTCGCAAATGTAAATAGTAATGAACAATGCTAGCCAAAGCTTCAGATTTGTGTCTCATATGGAAACTTGAGAAATTCTTTCATTTGTGAAACGTGGAAGCGTGTAAATTAATAAGTACAGAACAGGTGAATATAAATTTGCAATAAAAACAAACACAGTTTATTAAACAACTTGTTCAATAAAAATTGATAAATAAAGTTAGATTTTCTATTTGATAGGAGGAGCCGTTATCCTAGATTAGGCAAAATAATCAACTTCTTTGTGGCTCAGAAACAAAGATATAATTTAAACAGGTAAGTATAATTATAAAATGTTATTATCGGTAATTAGGTTAATTCCCTAATTTGTTACATGTAAGTAACGGTTGCATTCACAAACCTTCAACAGTAATTTGAAGACATAAATTGTTTCTGCTTCTCTTTCTCAGGATTTCCCCTTCCGATGCCGATGCATACACTCCACTCACTGCTGCGGACTGCTCTACTGCCAAGTCGCTCCTGCATCCGACGTCTCCATCGTTGAATCCATGAAAAATTTCAAAGGGGAATAAATGAATGTCAAGATTATCCAAATATATAAAGGCTTTTCACCAAATAACTATTTATACATATAGCTGGCTATTTCATTTTGTAATTTAGTAAATGATTTCAATAAATGAGTAAAATCCTATCAAGTGTAATTATTTTAGCAATAGCTATACTAAATAACAATGAATGCCCTCCAATTTGCAATCTGGGCTTATTCACATAAAATGGTTAAATCCGTTCAATGACTGCAAACATAACTATATATATATATATTTAATGGGAATATCATGCATTAAAGAGACTTGCCCGCCAATAAACAATAAGGGCTGTTCATTCTCTAAATCTATTCCAGAATCCAGTAGCTCCAGTGCGGGATTCTTATTAATAAAACGATTATTAACAATAATGACTAATCCAGCACAGCACAATAGCTGCCTCTATAGCTCCAATCCACTTGAAAATTATCACCGAGGTTGAAATCCGCTAAATAGCACACTCTTGCCAAATTATTGCGGCACCATTAACTCGGAACACTAAAACGCACAAAACACCTCCGAAGCACACACACTGTAAACCATGCGGCATAATATTTTTCTTGCTACTTGGTTAAACCAACTGAGAATGTAACCATTTTTATTTTTCTATTTACACAGGTCGGCGAGTACAAACCTACCTACTCCGGTATCTGAAAATGCTCTAAAGCTATATGGAAAAATTCCATATACTCGCATGCCGCATTGCATAAATTTTAATTCTTCAAAAATTTTCTGACTGTCTCGCGATACAACAATAAGACAGCAGGTCACATGGGAGAGTTGTAAACCGCTCAAAAATATTCGAATTTTTATGGCAATAAGGTGAATCAAAACGTCATTACCTTGAGTTTTAGTTATGACGGGCTTGGTCAGCTCTATGGCAGCAGGGAGTCGAATCTCCGAACAGTTCCTCTGACGGGGTTCCTCTCCCACCCGATACGGCTGCCTGGCTTTCCCGTGACGCTCGCTTGAATTGGAAAAACATAAATCATCAATTCCATGTTCAGGCTTCACCCGGTATCCCTTGGCGAATCTCCTGCAATTCAATTCTGCCGGAGAGACGTTCTTCTCTCCTGTGACATTGTCACAAAGCGTCGAAATAGCACGAAACGTCGTGCCCTCAGCTCTCGCCCGTTCCTCCGCATCAATCGACGGCAAAATCTCTTCTGGTTTCAGTCGCGCTCGCCTCTTCCCTTCATGGCTCCGTCTCGCGACTCGCGCGAACGAACCATTCTTCTTTCCCGGGGGGTCTCTTTCTGTCTCCGCTTAAATTTACTATTGATAAACATTCGAGGCGCGGAATTCCTTTCTCTTTCCGGATCGGGTCCCAAATTCCGTGACAATTTGCAAGACTTCATTGAATACGTTATTGTAAGCTTCTGTTAACCCAGCATATAGCGCAAAATTTCTTCTACAGCTCTTAAAAATCGAAATAAAAATTTGTTAAGGTGAGTAAGACCCCCCCTAGACTTAAGATTTACTAAATCTGCTTGGGAATTCCCTTGTTCAGGAACACTTAATGCCTGTAGACATGTTGGATAATTAGCACAAAAACTTTTCGCTCGTTTGGAAACGAAGCCTACAACATAGTATATAATACAGTCAACAGCTTCCGACAAATTGTAGGCGGTGACCAGAAAAAAGCGCACATGAAAAAAGCGCACACGAAAATTGCGCACATGAAAAAGCGTACACGGAAAATTGCGCATATGAAAACAGCGTACACGGAATATTGCGCACACTGAAAAATCCCCACTTGGAAAAAAGCCCATGGGTAAAAATGCCCACAATAAAAAATGCGCACACATACAACGCAGTGAGCTAAAGTGAAGAGACCTTTATTCATAATGAGATAGCAACATCAACAACAAAAATAAAATGAATAATAATTGAACTGAATGTTACAACTACATTTCAAAAGTTTAGAAACTTCGCTGAAGCATGACCGTGACAACTTGTTTGTATTGTTTGGCAATGGAAAAAAAACAGTTGTAAATTCGGAAATTTTTTTTAACTAAGCACCAATATACCAGCTTTAACATATGCTTTTATTTTTTTCAATTGCTTGCAAAATGAAAGAGAACTGATTTTTTGAAATTTGCATAGCCGTTCCAAAAGTTTAGAAACGGCAGTTTTTGGTTTCAAAACTTTAGAAATTCCCCTTTTTTTTAATGGATTTATCTTTATTCTGAGAGCATTAAAATTTAACTACTGACTTTAAAATTCGTTCAGAGTGACCTGAGTTGTTTTTTGATGCAACAAAATGGGGAAGAAAGCTCAAACTTTCTATCAAGGAAAAGATCCGAATTAGAGAACTACGAATTAGTGGGAAAACGTTATCAAAAATAGCAAAGACTGTTAAAAGATCTACATCGGCAGTTTGCAAATGCTTGTAACGAATTGAAGATGAAGGTGGTTTTATAACAGAAGCCCGGAAAAGAAGCGGACGTCCAAGGTGCACTTCAAAACGTGATGTTGGAATTTTGAAACGTATAGTTCAGAAAGACAGATTCAGTTCTTTCGCCAGATTTGCATTGAAATGGAGTGCCGAAATAAAAATAAACGATTTCAAAGACCACTACATGGAGAAGAATAGGAGAGATTGGATATAATGCAAGAGTCCCATTATCTAAGAAGCAGCGAAAAGTTTGAGTCGGATGGGCGAAACAGCACCGCGATTGGACCATTCAGGACTGGAACCGAGTAATGTGGAGTGATGAAGCTATATTTTGTTGTGAGTTTGGTAATAAAGGAGTACGAGTTTACAGAAAGCAATGTGAAGCTTTCCATCCAGATTGCATTCAGAAGCGCGTGAAGTTTCCACAGAAAGTAATTGTTTGGGGTGCATCTGTGTGGCAAATACTGGCGAACTGTGCATCCTAAATTCAACAGTAAACGCAGAAGTCTACTCCGAGGTGCTTGAGCATTTTCTGATCCCAAGTGCACCTTTTCGAGGACGATGACTTCTTCTTCCAACAAGAAAACGCGTCTTATCACTGTGCCAGAATTGTTAAGGACTGGTTTAGACGAAAAAACATCGACGTGATGAAATGGCCACCAAATTTTCCTGATCTTAGTCCCATTGAGAATATTTGGCGTTTGATGAAAAAACAGACTACGACAAGTGGTCAATGCAAATAAGGGTGATCTTAAGAATGAACTTCTAAACGTGTGAAAAATCATTACTCCTGAAGAATGTACGAAATTAGTAACCTTAGTGCCATGAAGAATAAATGCTGTAATCTGAGCAGAAGGTTATCCAACTAAATGTTGACATGTTTGTTTGTGTTTGGTAACTTTTATTTTGTAAATTATGAAATGTTTCTAAACTTTTGAAACCAAAAACCCCCGTTTCTAAACTTTTGGAACGGCTATGCAAGTTTCAAAAAATCAGTTCTCTTTCATTTTGCAAGCAAGTGAAAAAAATAAAAGCTATGTTAAAGCTGGTATATTGGTGCTTAGTTAAAAAAAATTGGGAATTTCCAAGTATTTTTTTCTCATTGCCAATCAACACAAACAAGTTGTCACGGTCATGCTTCAGCGAAGTTTCTAAACTTTTGAAATGTTTGAAATATTAAAAATACAATTATTAATATGCACGATCTCTCTCAAACGGGGTTAATGAAAAAAAATAAAGGAAATAGGTAAGATTTTAACTACTTAATAGGTTAAAAATTATATTTTTCACAAGCACAATTGCGACTATTGTTCTGTGAGAACTGAAAAAAATTAAAAACGTTACTAAAATTAATTATTGGGTTTAAAAATAAAAGAAATTGGACCTTTATTTTCGAGAAATTGGACCGACATCTATATATTGCCAACTTTGTAAATAATTCCGATTTCATTCAAAATATCATTACAAATTATGCCTTTTTAGAGATATTAATTTTTTTTTCTAAAAATTAATATGACTGTAGCGTTCAAACCACCGAACCGAACAAACTCGGCATGTACGGGCTCCTCTCATTAAGGCGAATTTTTTTTGTAAATTACTTGTTTGGCTGTGATGAGCCGTTTAGGATTATTTACTGTCCCTCCCTCCAGATGTCCCCGCGCCCCGAATTTTTTTTTTTTTTTTTTTTTAATAAAAACCTTTGAGCATGAAAATAGAAAAAAAACTATTTTCATGCTCGAAGATAAAAACTGAGTCAAACTTAGAGGGGTTCTTTAACTTTGCATTGACGTATTTTTTTAGGGAAATAAATGGGCTAAGCCTTTTTAGAGAAATTAATTTAAAAAAACATGAAGAAATGGCAAAAGAATTCATTTCAGCGCTCCAAACACAATAAAAACGTTATGAACAGCTTCCTCTAATTTAATTTATTTTCAGTTTATTCCTCTAATCATTCCTCTAATAATTTAATCTAATTTATTGAAAAAAGCGATTTCTTTTTGAATTCGTATCATCAACTCGTGATAGGCCT
>JAHWFO010111250.1:21526-47992 GCA_023313115.1 Rhysida immarginata | reverse complement strand
CCCCCTTCTTATAAATAAGTGGAGAAAATATACGCAGTGTCTTATCACGACTTATTATATTTAAAAATCAATAAAGAATAAATCAGTTTAAATTTTTTGTGTAACTGAAGCTATTTTCGAAATTCCATTGGTAATACTGTATGAAGAGGCTTCAAATTTACTTTTTATTTAGCAATACAAATGAAAATATTTATTAGGTGTTAAGACTGATTAAGTTATAAGAATCAACTTTATTAATAATAAAAATCAGTTAAGACTGAAAAAATAAATTCATCCTTCCTCTAGATTCATTTACTTTCACCATGGATGAAGAAATAACTTTGCTTCTTCAGTTTTCTTCATCTATGCTTTCACTTATCTCTGGCTAAGCCTCCATAATTACAATAACGATAGGAGTCGCGAGTTGTAATATATCATTGGAACTTTCAATGCTAAGATATTGCATGTAATATATCAAACAATTCGTAACAACGCCATGAGTGAATATAACGAGTAAATAATGATAATGGTTATTGGATTAGTAGCACCTGCCTTAATGGTGTCATATGGTACCCTTAGAACTTTCAATTCTAATGTATGGCATGTAATATATCAAACAACTCCTAACAACTCATAATGAGTGAATATAACGAGTAAATAATAGTAGTTATTGATTAAGTAGCACGTGCCCTAATTTTGCCATATGGTACCGTTGGAACTTTCAATGCTAATGTATGGCATGTAATATATCAAACAACTTGTATCAACGTGTCATGAGTGAATATAACGAGTAAATAATGATAGTGGTCTTTGTTTAGTAGCACGTGCCCTAATAGTGCTATATGATGCAATAAGGTACCATTGGAACTTTCAATGCTAAGATATGGCATGTAATATATTAAATACCTCGTAACATCGTGTCATGAGTGAATATAAGAAGAAAATAATGATAGTGGGAATTGGTTTTGTTGCATGCGCCCTAATAGTACAATATATTATTGTTAGAACTTTCAATGCTAAGATATGGCGTGTATTATATCAACCAATTCATTACGAGTTGTTAGATCTATTGTTCTCCATTGCTTATTTGTATCAAGAGCATAATGCTGTTAGGCTTAATGATATCTAACTCACTCCTGTTATACATATTGCTAATTAATAGTAGTTAATCGCTTGCTTCAATAGTAGATGATAACGTAGAAACACTTTAGTAATTTAATATGAAAAAATAATAGATGCTTACACACAACGCTTCAGCAATTGAGGCTCACTTCGTTTAACATTGTGGGAATTCTTACAAATTAAAGAAGTTTTATTTTTTTAAATGTATGAGGAATAACTCCCTCTCCATTTACCTTTCAGTTCTTCAAGTTTGTTCGTTTAAATCCTCTCTATACATTAGCTTACTTAAATAGTAATTTACAAGTGTTTTAAAATGTTGATTAATTCAATATATCCATGTACGATGCTATAACATGAAAATGTGCTCCCTTTATTCGCTTTGGCGGTAAAATCATTCTTGTTTATTTTAATTTCAAAAACAGCCTTCTGAGTCGCTGAAAAGCTTAAAGTGCAGTTCTTTCGAAACATAACTACTGAGAAAGTTTTCTAAGTCATCCAGTCCTTTTACAGTAGCAGCATCTCTTACAAACTTCAGCAGCTTCTCTGTCGTTCTCTATTAATGACTCAATCAAATCGGATATTTCAGGAACAGCTGATATTTGCATTGCAATCATTAAGTCTTTAAAATCGAAATCAAGATCAAACACGACGAGAGCTTTTTCTATTAACACATCAAGTGAACTTTTTAAAACAAACCTTTACCTACTGCTTTCCCAGAATGCGATTAGTTCATTTACATATGGACTAATCGTATTTTACAAAGGGGTTGGATATCATGGAGTCTCCTTGACGAAGTTTGTCCTAAGACTTTTCAACAAACAAGCACGTGCACCTTGAAATTTCTTTGCAAACAATTACTTTAAAAGTTATTACAGTAGATTGCTTGTGTTAATTGTTAAAAATAAAATAATCTAGGCCTACCAACGCACACTGCTTCCCGGTGTCATTTGATTGTTCAATGCAGTATTGTAAGTAAACGGAGCTGCGGGGACCCCATGTTCATGTGACAAAAAATACTTCTAAGGACCTCTTCTATCATCTCCCAAAAAATCTGTACTCAATTCAAAAATACCCTGTATATATGAATGCCCTGTAATGTATCTATATGATTTTCACTAAAAACAACATAATCACTTTAAAAAATCATTTAAAACACATGCGCGTATTTTTTAACAAGATACATTATTTTAACTAACTGGACAGATTACGCTGTTCTGCAATGAAATCCTCCTTCAAATGAAAATGTTAAAAATACGAAGATTTTGTCGTGCTGAATCTAAATCTGCATTATTTTTTAGCTATCATGTATATATTTTATTTCACTGTTTTTTAAATAAGACACAAAATTCCGGATATACTGCGTAACGTTCATGCATTTATGCTTCTTTAATCCATTAAACTCGTATCTTTAAATGCGAAACTCATTTCAACTAATAGAAAGATGTCGTCTAACTCTGATTTCACACTAACGCATGAGCAGTTTGTGTTTGATTCCATGCCGCGCAGTTGTCAAAAAGTTATTACGTGTTTGTTCCTATTTTAAATTGCATTTTTGGCCGGCGCGGTGGCCGAGAACGTTGAGGCGCAGGTCTTGCCGCTCTCGTAACCAGCGAGTTGCGGGTTCGAATCCCGCCAAGGGCATAGATGGCTCTACGTGATGTGTGTGTTTGTCTATTTTCACCATCATCCTTTCATCCCATACGGCTAGTCTCCTGGAAGGGGGAGATGCGAGCTGGAAATCCATCCATCCATTTGCATTTTTGGTAAGTTTTGCACAAAATTTACACATGTAGCGAATATTTATATACATATATTTATATATACATTCTCAAATAACAAGCAGTAAAAAGTCTCTCAGTCGAATTATATTGTTTTGATTTACTCACTCTTTATTTTAGTTAGGATAAAAATGCCACGGACATGCAAAAATTCTGCCGACTTGTTTTGCTACATTTGTGGTGAATTCACTATAAAGTCTCAACGGAACGCAATAACTGAACTTGTGAAAAGGGGTTATCAGTGTTAACTTTAGTTACTCTGTTGATAAACGAGATAAAAATGTGCTCCCGAAAATTTGTTCAAGAACTCGTACTTGAACTCGTACTTGTTCAAGAACTTTAAGAGGTTGGCTCAAAGAAAGTTAAAGTCCATGCCATTTACTAAACCCATGATTTGGAGTGAACCACAAAATCATGAAAACGATTGTTACTTTTGTATGTGACCCAGGGATTTACGAAAAAAAAAAACAAAAATAAAATAAAATATCCGATTATTCCGTCTGCAAGAAGTCCTCTTAACATTGCTTCATTACCTCCAGTACCTCCAAACAATGACGACATGGTGTACTGTGAAAATCCTCAGTCTCAACCGACTCACTAATGTTTCATCTTTAAGTACAAGTTCATCAACAAATCCTCATCTTCTTATGATTTAAATGGTCTTTTTCGAGATTTAGGTCTGTCAAAATCGAAAGCTCAACTTCTAGAATCAAGATTAAAACCGTGGAATTTATTAGACAAAAATACGAGAGTCTCATATTTTCGTAACAGACAAGAAGACTTTGAGTTTCTTCACCAAAGACGGCGTCTTGGTATATTGTGATAACGCTGGAGGACTTCTACTAGAACTTGATTTTCCTGAACATCAGTGGAATGGCGTCTCTTTATAGATTCGTCCAAAGTCAGTTTAAATGCGGTTTTGCTCCACATTGATAATAAATATCCTTCAGCACCTTTAGCACATGCGATGAACATGAGAGAAACTTAGGAAAATATGAAGTTGCTACTGGATAAAATTAGATACTCACAGTACTCGTGGAACATTTCTGCTGATCTCAAAGTTGTAGCAATGCTAACTGGACTACAAAGAGGCTTTACGAAATTTTGTTGTTTTAGTGCAAATGGGACAGTCGCACAAGGAGTAAACACTATGTAGTAAAAAACTGGCCACGAAGAACGGATATGACACCTGGATTTAAAAATGTACTTCACCAACCTTTACTACAAAACGATAAAATCTTTCTACCCCCGCTTCATATAAAGCTAGGGCTAATAAAAAACTTTGAAAGCAATGAACAAGGCTGGAGAAGGCTTTAAATACCTTAAAACAAAATTCCCCCGAATCAGTGGCACCAAATTAAAAGAAGGAATTTTCGTAGGGCCCCAAATACGACAGTTAATGAAGGACACAACTTTTAAATCAAAGCTGAATGAAGGAAAAAGAAAGCTTGGACTGCCTTCGAAAATGTATGTCATAGCTTTCTTGGAAACAAGAAAGCAGAGAGCTACCAAGAAATCATCCAAGAACTTCTTTTTTCGTATAAAGCTCTTGAATGCAACATGTCTCTTAAAATTCATTTTTTGGACTCGCATTTAAATTTCTTCCCCGAAAATTTTGGCGCAGTATCAGAGAATTCATCAAGACATATTACACATACTGTAGAGAGACGATACAGTGGGAAATGGTCAGAAGCAATGCTCGCAGTTTTTTGCTGGTCAATTCGCCGCTAAACTGCTATAGAAAATATGAAAGGAAGAACACTACAAAATAAAAAATTAACTAATATACAGTAACAGCAATTTCATTGTTTTGAAATAATTTTAATGTTTACGTAAATTTTATACAAAAAAATTAATTTAAGAATTACAAGTTTTATCAAATTTGAAGAAAAAAGGATTTTACAAAAAATCAATAACAGAAAAAGTATACGTGATGCAATTTCTTTATTACTAGATTTAGATTCAGCACTAGTAAATCTATAAAAAACATGCAGAATAATTAAAAGGAGAAAAAAAAGGTTTTTTTTTTTCAAACCAGTGTTATTATGACCACCCCATCGGTACTTCGTTGGGCTACCTTTCTTCTTGGCATTGACTCTACGAGATGTTGAAAGGTGAAGCGAGGAATCTGACACCATGCCTTAATCTCACTGACCAGTGAGATTTGATGCCTGATGGCTCGTCCTAAGCAAGGTAAAGTCTCCCTCTTTTTCTTGAAGCCACTCCTCCACAATACGAGCACCGTGTCATGGCTCATTGTCTTGCTGGAAGAAGCCTTCTCCATTGGGATACGCCATCAACATGATAGGATGAACTTGATCAGCAACGATACTTAAGTATGCTGTGCTATTCAGATGTTGTTCCACACGAATTAAAGGGCCGAAATCATGCCAGGAAAACATGCCCCAAGCCATAACATTGCCCCCACCAGCGTGAAGGGTTGTACTCATGCATGTCGGGTCCATGCTTTCAAGTTGTTTCCGCCGGATTCTCACTCTGCATCTGCATGATGCAACTGGAAATGTGGTTCATCGGATCATAACTTTTTTCCAGTGCTCGACTGTCCAATCCTTATGTTCCTGTGCGAATTGGAGAAGTTTTGTCTTGTAAAATGCTCAAACCAAAGATGTTCGTACAGTTAGTTCGAGGGCTTCCATATTCCATCCGATGCAGTATACGGCGAACAGTGCGTTCAGCGATCATTTGAGAGGATTCCTGATGAAGGTCTGCAGCAATTTGATGCGCTTTTGCCCTTCTTTTGTCTTGTACTAGCCTTGCCACTCTCCGTTCTGCCGGCTGATCGCTGACGACCACAACTCGCACGTTCAGACCCAGTTTTCCGGTTGACAGTCAAGTTTTTAAACACTTTAACAACAGCTGCTCTTGAACATTTAACGAATGTAGCTGTTTTGGTGATCCCACGTCCAAAAGCTGTTAAATCGCGTCGTTTATCCATGTCTTCAGAAACAAATCGCTTCTGCTGTCTTGGTAAATAACATGCTTCCCTGTTTATAATGATCTGGCCCTCTAGCAACTTCAGCGCGAATTCATAGCTAATTTGCTTACAAATCTCAGATGGTCATAATAATTCCACGGTCTGTTCAGAAGCATCATAGAACAAGACACTACCACGCTACAGGAATGGCCTTGACATCAGAAACGAATGCTCATGGAAGACGGAGAAATGCGGGAAAGCACAAGAAAAACTTCCTGGAGGTGTGTTTTTCCACCAACCTGCAGGAGATGAATGGTTCGGGTCGGAAGAGGAAGTCGGAGAGATTAGAAATAAAAAAAGAAAGAGACAATTGTGACCGTACCAGAAAGAGTAAAGTTGAAAAAAATGTAAGCGAAAAAAGTTCTGCTCCGAGAGTTCGCTTGATTAATGGAAGTAAAGAGGATGGAAATTCGTTGGGAAGGAATAATTGAGGAGCTCTTTTCCAAAACGGACTCAGTTCATTTTTGGCCGAAAATGAGATTACTACACGAATCGCCACAGTAGCACTCCATACAGCGTCTGATAAAAGATTTATGTCCAAAACGCATTCTGTCCCGCTTATTTTGAACTGTGTAGTGTTGATTCCATATCAAAATAAGCGGGACAGAATGCGCGCAAGCAGTTGGTGGCACTGCATTCAAGATGGCGACGACCGGTTGTTCTGGCTGGAATGAATTTGAGCTCTATTTGCGAAACCCGACGGCCACGTAGACGAGTTCGTGATCCTTCTTCCTGGCGAAAAACACAGCAAAAAAGCAGCAAGTACAATCTGGAGGGTAAAAGTCCCCTTCCCACATGCCCGCATGCCGACGGAGGCAGGAAGCAACAACGTTGCCTGCTATCTAAACTCCAAGTAACAGAAATCCAGGGTAAGCGAATCAGTCTGGTGTCTTGTTTCCTAACAATATTCCCATCTGTAGAATTATATCATTCATCTTACTTTGGCGCAGAATTCTTCCGAGCTTTGTATGATACTGGTTCAAAACCGGCACAAGATGCATTCCTGATCCACTTCATGAAGATGGAAAAAGCAGCACGTCATCGTGGAAGAAAGGATCTACCACGGACTGTCCCACTAATGACAAGCTACTATCTTCGTGATGGACAAGGAAATATGATACGTGTTTGTGCTAAGGCATTTCAAAATGTGAACGTGTTTCACGAAAGCGGCTGCATATATTGTCAAAGCATGTCCACAGCACAGCTGCAGCACCCAGAGAACGCCGTGGTGGTGCTCGGGCTACAGCTACACAGCTTGAAGTAACCAGTTCCATCGTTGACCACATAAAATCATTTCTCTGCGGAGAGACTCATTATGGTAGATCCAAAAGTGCTCGTGTCTACCTCGCGCACAGAGTTGCGAGCATAGAAGTTTTACAGTCTGTTAAAAGAAACTCCTCCAGACACACTGGTGGTAACTTTTGATATGCAACAAAATCAGCCCATCCAAAACTAATAGTAGGTGAGGTGTTTTACATTCGCCAAGTGTGGCTTTACAATCTCACCATAGTTCGTCATGCCCAACATCAATATCCCAGTAGTGTTTCCATTTACACTTGCACTGAAACAGAATATGGAAGAGGGTCTAATGAGGTTGCATCTGCACTGTGCAGTTTTTTTTCAGTAAACTGAAGCATCGTTGCAGAAAAGAAGGCTTTAACCATTTGACTTTACGTCTATATTCCGATTCATGCACAGGGCAAAACAAAAATTCAACCATGCGTGATATGGTCTCCTGTTTTATTCTAAGGCAGTGTACTACTTTCCAATTCGTGGGCACAGCTTCTTGCTTCCAGTTAGTGTTTGGCCGCATTGAGAAGGAACTTCGGAAAATAGATACCATTATTGTTCTGCAAGAATATCACGAGACTTTCAGCCACCATGGGACAGTGAAGATAGCTGGGAGAAATTGGTAGGTGCATGACTTTAAGTCCAAAGGGGAAAAAATCTAAAAGCAAAGTTGCCGTTCAATATTACTGTGCAGCGTGTCATTTACTTCATGAGGAACGGGCAAGTTGGTGTGCAAAACACGTATTGTGTTGATTCAACTGCAGTTGACATTACATAGAAGAAGAGGTCAGTCAAAAACTCATCACATCTGTTGCACGAGTTCCTCAAGCAAGAAAAGCAGAATGATTTAAGAAAACTGATGAAGCTGTTTTTTATTCCTGATAATGACAAAGCGTTTTATGAGGGAATATTTAAAAATGACAATTGTGTAACACCTGATGAGGATATTATCTATGATGACATAGAACCATTTTTGTAACATGAAAACATTAAGAAAATGTACCAGGAATCAATAAAATAAACAAGATGCATATGGACTGAGTGCCTTTTGGAAAATATGTCACACTTCTTAATTTGTTTCCCTTTGTTAAAACTGACAAAAACTTTCAGCTTCCTGTCACTTGAATCACTTTGCATGCTGTATGTAGCAAAATGAAATTGTGCAGGCATATGCAAATGTGCCCGTGATAAACATAAATAACCTTTTTTCTCAAAACTACTAAGAATGGACTGAGTCCGTTTCGGAAAAGAGCTCCTCAGTTGGAAGTTATTACAGACTGTAGAATTAATTCCTGAGCTTCCTAAAATGAATTTCCTAAATTTGCCAATTCGAACATTTTAGAATTTCGGAAGCAGATTTTCGTCGCAATGCGGACACGAATACAAATGTTTTCGCATCAAAAAATGGAGGCTTTCGAGATTGTTTCTTACGGATCAAAAGGTTTTTTCCAAGACATCGGATGCTTATCTGGATTACAACCTCATGTTATTCTTTGTTCGCAAGGAACTGATAGATACTGAACGGTGAAATATTATGCTTATAATTATTTAAAGCGTAGTGCACGTTACACGAAGCCCTGGCTTTGCAACTTAAATTCTGTATGTTCAACTAGTATGATTAAGCTATCTCCGTGGACTATTTCCCGACTTCTCTTCTCCAGACACTTAGCGTACACTTTCCCAGGAATGCTGAGCAAAGAGATGCTTCGATAGTTGTTGCAATCTCTCTGATCTCCCTTTTTGAAGATAGGGATCACAATTCCTGTCTGCCATTGCTTAGGGGCCTGTCCAGATATCCAAGCAACCTGACACACTCGAGTCAGCCACAGGATACCATCCTGATTTAAGGCCTTTAACATCTCGGTACCGGATTTCATCATCACCTGCAGCTTTGCCAGTCTTCAGGGACTTAATTGCCCATCTGACTTCTGTTTCAGTGATACTACCGTGACTATTTTCCGCTCCAAGGTGCACCTCATGTGTCTCACTTGTTGTTGTCACCGGATTAAGGAGAGATGCAAAGTATTCCTTCCACCTATGCAATACGCTCTCCTCCGTTTTCAGAAGCCTCCCATCTGAACTCTTAATAGTTTGTGATGAAAGAGACTTCTTTCCACGGAGGCGGCGCACGGTCTGCCAGAATACTTTGTTTGCCGAACCATAGTCTGCCTCTAATTTCTCCCCGAACTTCTCCCAGGCCTTGGCTTTAGCTGTTGATACTGTCTTTGCTGCTGCTTTTCGCGCCTCAGTGTACCGCACTCGACTCGAAGTTGACTTATTTGCAAGCCATAGCAAATAGGCTTCCTTCTTTGCGTTGACAGCTTCTTGGACTTCACCGTTCCACCATGCAGTCCTTTCCTCAGCGCCCTGCGCTACACTCAGCCGCTTACGACCACAGCACAAAGCAGCCGAAGTAATCACAGCAGTTTTAAACAACTGCCACTCCTCTTCAACAGTACCACGATCACTGGGTAGTTCTTTGAAACTTGAAGATATGTTATCTGCAAAGGTCTTCCTCACAGCTCTGTCCTCCAATGCCTTCCATTTGATGCGCCAAGTTTATCTGAACCTATTATTTCGCTTGGTTGGCATGGATTCAGAGAACCGCAAAGTGCAGACAACAAGGTGGTGATCAGTTGATAGTTCTGCCCCTCTTCTCACACGAGTATCCAACACTAATCGGAATAAGTCGGCTGAAACAATTACAAAATCAATCAGTGACTTCTGGTCCATTGCATCCCTGTACCAGGTATACTTATGGACATCCTGTGCTGGAAAAAGGTGTTTGTGATGGAAAGTCCATTGTTGCAACAGAGATCCAACAAGCACCTCCCATTCGCATTTAAATCGGGGTCACCATTCCTTCCAATCACGCCTTTCCACGTTTGGTCATCAGCCTCTATGTGTGCATTGAAGTCGCCCATCAGGATGACAGAATCTGCACTCCCTCTCCTGCTGAGAGCAGCATCAACTTCATCTAGAAAAAGTGGGTACTCTGTGACTGCATTCGGAGCATATGCAACGAATAGAGAGAGAGAGACCGTTTCCCTATCTGAAGCCTCAGGAGACACAGTCTTCCACCTAAGGGAGTCCAATCTGCAACATAATCTACCAGCCGGGGACTTGTGAGTATCCCCACTCCGGCCTGGGCAGTCATGTTAGGGTCGACACCAGAGTAGAAAAGCTTCCACCTCTAAGTCCACAGTTCCAGAACCCGGACGTTTCGTAGAGGTAATACCTATGATATCCAGTCGATACCGTTTGGCTTCCTCCACTAACTCTGATTCTTTTCATGTCATGGAGAATACGTTCCAAGTGCCAATTGACAGCACCCGATCCCGTTGTCGCTTTTCCCGTTTCTCCTCCTGGGTAAAGGCATGCGCTGCCCCCGACCGTTTCCCCAAGCGCATAGCGAGTGCACTGGTGGGGCTTCTCGGAGGCATTGCTCCGAGATAACAGCCGGGAGACTGTCGACTATTTTTCGAACGAGAGCCTCTGCCTAACTCCCGAACGCGGATGACTTTAACCTGCGCCCATTCTCTCAGCCTGTATAATTTCTTCATGAGTGTAGTCATTTTATAGTAATGCACCCAGAGCTTTGAAGTCGGGCCTTCTTTCTCCAGTGTATCGCCAACTGTTTTGAATTTGGCACTCAGAACTTGGACAGTTTCATTGTCATTGGCCAGTAGAATCATGTTCCTCACAGTTTCGTCAAGGAGTGTTTCAGTTTCTCTTCGTTCCTCTTCCGTGATGTGCATGTCATTTAAAATCAACTTAAAATGCAAAATGACACAACATGCGAGCTCTTACGGCCCGCGAGTATGCATGGCCATTCAGAATTATGTCCACGCTATTCTAGGCGTATATAGTCGTAAGCAACTCCTTTAGACCACTGCCCGCCATTATTGCACCAATGGCGCCCATGAACGACATCAATAGATGAAAATCCACTAACCTCACCACCACATTGTTTATCTGAGAATGTTGGCAGCTCTCTACAATGTCCCTGGCTTTCATATAAAGAGGCTGATCAAAGGTGACGAAACACTTTTTCTGGGAATGTTTGACAGTTCTGTTGCTGGCGTCAAGAAGACTTGTAAGCACTGTGTCGTAGTCTGTTGCGGGAGCGTGGAAGATGGGAAAAAACAACTTTAGAGCATTTGAAGTCAAGTCCAACTGTAAAAATTGCCTATCTGTACCTCGGAAACTATTAAACTTACCGAGCTCCTTTTGTGCTTACATTATAGCAAATTTAGGCTGGTTTATAAAAGGCTTTTGCGTTAAAATGCATAGTTTTGGAGCTACGAGGCAAACACTAAAAAATGTCCGAAAAAATCGCGATTTTTAGCAAAGTTCGAAGTTGCAAAATTGAGTGTATACTACTGGAACTGAACCTAACTCCATGAAACCATTTCAACCAGGTATACTTGGCAGGTTTGATGACTTTCCATACAACCACAACAGGTCTGGGGCTGAGGGCTGTATGTCAATGTCAACCTCATTCAATTCTATGATCGGAATAGCTGACAGGTTCTTCCGTACAGTGGACTGAATGACATCAGTAGTTCCAAAGGAAGTTATTGAATCAGCAGAAACGTAACTCTTTAACTCTTTACGCGTGAATGTTTTCGTCAGGCAGGACGGATGAACCCAGCGTAATTATCATGATCCCACCCAATTCGTGGAATGTGTTCTCTCCATCAAGTGTGTTCACATTCACGTCAGTCAGCACTGTCGAAGACGATTTGCATCGTTGCTCCTTTCTCAATGAGTGGTGAGGTTTGTCCCCGCACTATAGGAGAGCTTTCCGCTCGCACTGCCTCTTTGTAGCTGCATGAGAACCCCATACCTGAGCACAGTTCGACCCAAACTTCCTGTACAAGTATGCACCAAAGCTGAGCTGAAGAGAGGAGAGGAATGATCTTGGCCTCACTGCTGCCATAATTGAATGAGCAATTATTGAAACACAATTTTTCTCCAACCATCGAGAGAGTTACGCTTGTGATATCACAACAGTTTCAAGGAACACTTTCAGAGATTCAGGAATGACATCGTTGGATTTGCGCAAGAAATCGTCTGATGGAGGATACTCAATCGTGTCGAATTCCTGAGAGCGTATGTCTGACAAAATTATTTGTGCTGCAGCTTTAACCACTCTCAGCTGCTCTTCTTCGGGATTGCTCTTCTTTTCATTATACCAGTTGTCATGCAAAATTTTTTTCACGGTGTCCTGAAACAGCTCTATGATGGCCTCGGCCAACCTCTGAGGAGACAATATTTTCACCATATTTTTGTTTAGGTGGTTTTGACACTTTTGACATCAGGTTTGTAATCACCTGTGAACTGATCCATAAGTTCGTTTAACGAAAATTGGCAGTCGCCCCTGTGGGTGCCCTCTTGTTATTCCATTTCTGACTAGCAAATAGAGCTTTGTATGGCATCGCTGGTAGTATCTAGCGTCAACAGCGACTAAATCAGGTACACCTCCCAAGAGATCTATGATCTATTATCCCCATTCATCACCTCGCAATCTGGCTTTATCTAAAATAGTTTCCGTCATACTCAGGAATGTTACATTGTATACAGCATTCCTTCTTGCAACGGGAAGTTTCTGTTGACGCTGGAGATATTGCTCAGTGATAGCGTCTCCACAAAAACAGCACATGGGCCAATAGATTGAGATCTGATAGATTCGCCCCTTGATGCTCTTTGTCGCGCCTGAGGGATTGTGTCTCCTCCGCGTCGAACAGATGCTGCAACGTTATGTTCAGCAGTGTACGTCTTCCTGCATGAATCATGATCCGTGACTTCGTTTAATACTTGCAAATAATGCTCGTTCTCCCGAAGACCACGTTTCACACTTTTTTCTATGAAGGTCTTGATGAGTCTTTTTTTAAGTCACCCCTTCGCATTCCTTAATAGTGACGCGACAAATAAAACAAACATCAGCTGGAACCGACATTTTGTTTACATGCACTACGAAAAGTTCACTAAGAAACGTGCACGAGTTCACATTTTGAAATTCACAGCTTATTGAGGTATCCTCAGCTCCGCTCCCTTACCGACCACCCATCTCTATCATACGTCTTCTTTTTTCGTTCTTCTCGCACCTGGGAAAAATATAAAAAGGAGGTGAATGAGAGAGCAGCCACGATAGGCACAATAATTTCAGAATTGAAGATTCCGATGTTAAAATATATGCCACACCAATTAATGAGAGGCTATTTAATTGCTTTAAGAAGTTAGTTTTACACAATTTACATATATTACGCTTTTTTATTCAACTAAAACCCACAATTAAATAAAACTAATAAACCATCATAAGAAAAATGACGGAGTTCATTTAGCGGTAAACAGCAATTTCACTATTTCCAGAGTTTGATCATTTTTTCGAGAACTATTAGGCCTAGAGGAACGTACTTGTGTTTAAATTTTAGCTAATTAAATTTCCTATACACTCTTCCCGTATAACAGGGGTCGTAGGGGGCGCATATACTCTTCGCGGAAACGTCGTTGCGGCGATATTTGGCTCGAAACATTGACGATAGGTTAAAAAAATTTTTTTGGTAAAAATTGCCTATCTTTGAAGAGCTGTACCTCGGAAACTATTAAACTTACCGAGCTCCTTTTGTGCTTACATTATAGCAAATTTAGGCTGGTTTATAAAAGGCTTTTGCGTTAAAATGCATAGTTTTGGAGCTACGAGGCAAACACTAAAAAATGTCCGAAAAAATCGCGATTTTTAGCGTTAAATTTCGAAGTTGCAAAATTGAGTGTATACTACTGGAACTGAACCTAACAGCATAAAAAATTCAAACCTACCTCTACGTTTAATGCGAATATCGGCTTTTTTGTGTCTAAATGAACTGCACTAGTTATGATAAATTGTCAGCCTGTTATGCTATGACTGAACTGTTTTTTCTCCCAGAAATCAAGTTCACCCCAATTCTCTCTGGGCTTTTTATTAGTGTCATTTTCAATCACCTGCAATGAAATTACGAGCATTTAAATTTCAAATTACCTTGCACATTTTCAGTGAACATAGCTCTCAAACCGTGATATATAGGTCAAATCCGACAAGTGGATTGAATATCTGAGAAAATTCTCGTGTTTGTTTCACCCTATTTCTTACCAGGGATCCTGTATCCATTCATAAAGTAAAAATTCATAAAAAATTTTACGTTGCCTGAATTTTTTTATTTTACGTTGGCTAAAGATGAGAGCAGAAGTTCTCGAAAAGCTTTGCATGATTTTAGCGTAACAAGTGTTCAAAATGTGCCTCTTGAGCTTGAATACAAGCATGACACCTATGAATCATCGAATCATTTAATCGTTTATTTATTTATTTATTTATTTATTTTACAGTTAATTTAAGCACATAAAACAATATAATAATGAAATAATATTCTATAGAAGTCATAATATTTATTTTCAGTTTTTCTTTATATTTTATTTCCTCAATTTTAGGCTGCAATGGAGACCACTTATGGAATCGGATTTATTTTGGGCTTGGCAGTTGGTGATATTCTTCAGGAGGTAATACCATAATAATAAATTAAACTTTTGATACCTAGTAACATAAAGTCCATTTTAATAATTCCAGAATTGTTGCACAATTTTTTAAACTAAATAGTCCCCTCTTCATCTATACGGCAATATTTTCATCCTTTCACGGCGCTTTTAGAATGGTAGCGATTTTCGTCTGTATATATTTTGTATTGTAGTAGTGGTAACTACATGTATTTGGCATGATCATGTATTTTCGATTTTGGCATGATCTCTTAATTATTCATAACTACCTGAAATGGGCCATCTAAGAATTTTTTGTGTAACTCTGGAGAAAGAAAAAGAACGTAAAGAATAAATTTACAGAAGATTGAGGCGATAGGTGGAAATAATTTTCATGTGTTCCCTTACCATACAGTTCCAATTGAAAATTAAATCACCAAATTCACAAAACTGACAGATTTATTAAATTTAAATTATCAGGAAAGCCAATTTAATAATTCATTAAATAAATAAATCTCCTATTTTAATGTAATAAATGAGATAAATAAAATAATAAAAATAAAAGTCAAAATGCAAGACCCGATGAAAATGGATAAACTTGAAGAATGGAGTAAAGAGGATGAACTTAAAGAAATGAAGAATTCACAGACTAGTAGAAATAGAATGAATGATGAAGAAAGACACGAGCGTAAAAAGTTGACAGGAAAGATGACAGGAAGGCGGAGAATCGATTTCTAGAAGGTACGGTAATAAGTGTTCGGAATTTTTTGAAGGAATGTCCAAATAATTATTGATTAAAAAAACGTTTTCGAGAGGTTTTCTCTCATCCCCAGTTACAAATTTGAAATTAAAAGTTTAAAAGGAAAACAATGGTATGTTCCGTTTCATTTGATTGTTGTTGTGATGTATTGTTGTCTTATATTATGATATTAGGCGTGACCACCGAGAGAGAAGGCCTCCGCAACAAAACTGAATACATTGTTACATCATAGATAGTGCAAATTCAGGGCTTATTATTGGTAGAAATACGAATAACAATGCCCTAGATAAGTATTAGTATGTGATGCAACAATATATTCAGTTTCATTGCGGAGGCCTTCTCTCTCGGTGGTCTCGTATTAGGAGCTTTAGCATAAAAGCTACTTATAAGAATGAGCCCTTGATCTGTACGTTTATCCGGCCGGCCGTCCGCCATTTGTGAGATAACTTGAAAAAGGATTAAGTTTTTCAAATTCTGTTTTCAGAAATATGACCATCAAAGGCTTAGCTCGGCCGTATTAACTTTTCAGAATTTTTCGTGGACCCCTTCATGTCGAATTCACATGCTAAAACAGTGAGTGTAAAGAACACCAAGATAATGGCATGTCATATAACAATCGACTTGTCAAGAAGGAATACATTGTTACTCTGTTCATCTTTTAAGCATTACTGATATCGGTGCGCGCACGTGAAATCGCTTTGTCGACGCACGATTGCTCAAGTGCTCATAATAATTAAGTAGTGGAAGAATGGAGCTTTATTGGTTTTATAATGTCAGTCCTTCATAATTTCTACATTTTTTGAGGTAGAAGGTTGAAATTCGGAATGTAGCTTCCTATGGGCATGTCCATCTGCATTATTTAGTTTGTTTTGATTGGTACACTGGGGTCGGAATTACGGGGGTGGGATTCAGAGAGGACAACATATCTATGTGCTATTTAGGTACGTAAAGGCGTTAAATTCAGTATCCAGATTCGTTTAGTCAAGATCTACATTACTATGAAGTTTAGGCCCAGTTGTTCCATTGGGGTCGGATTTGCGGGGATGGCAGTCACTTGGTCTTTAGAACTATGGCAACATATGGCATGTGATATATCATACGTTCGGAAATGATGAAAAAGGAAAAAAAATGTAACCCTTTTGACATTTTCTACATATTACGCTCGGGAAAATTATTTTATTGATTAAAAAACTTGGGGAGAGGTAAAAAGTGAAGATAAAAGGGTAAAAATAGGTGACTGCAGGATCTGTTACTTGTCTTACCCTATTCGGGGGGGGGGGGATTTCTTTTTAATAAATGCATGAGTGCATTTCTGCTTCCCTGCTAAAGCTCCTCCTTGGAATGTTTACAAGATTTTATTATATTTTATGTTCTTAATAGTACAAGGTTAGACAATTAATAAACGAGACTCCAGCCAACACTTCCTAGAGAGAAGGCCTGCGGAGAAAAGGTGTATACATTGTTGCATCATCTTCAAGCGGCTATTGTTAATCTTATTTATACCAATAATAAGGACTAAATTTGACAACTTGATGATGTAACAAATTTTACACTTTTTGTCCGCAGGCCTTCTCTCTAGGAGGTGTTGCTCGAGCAATTTAACAAATACTAGACAGATTTCTGGCAAAACTGTTTAATATTTTTCAAGGCCTCCTTTGGAGGATACACACTTAGTGCAGCGTTCATACATGTTTTGAAAACATGCTTTCAGGTCCTCTATCTTAATCCTGCGAAGTTTGGCTGTAACGTTCTTTTTGATGTTCTCTGTTTGTTATTATGACGACAGATTTAAGAAAGTTTATACTTGCGATTCATAGTTCATAGATGTTGTATTTGGCGAAAGAAATGACGGCAAAACAGTGAAATACTAGAGCAGAAACTTACGATGTTTATTCCATGAGTGCTACAATAAGAAGAGACAAAGAACAAGTAACACCACCTAGTGGCAAAACTGAAAAATAGCAAATACGTAAATCCTTAACATAATAGCCCCCGCCTTGAAAGGCTTGACTTTCAAAACGTGGCAAAAGGCAACAAAAAAAAAATAACTTATTCGTTGGGTAATGGACAAATCTTGGCGAACGATCTTTTCAAAAGTCCGGTATTAGTGCGGATGGGGACACACGAGGGATGCCATCTCTGCCAGGATGAAGTTGGGTGATACGGCCGAGCTTCCAATGGATAGGTGGTTGGAGATCGTCCTTGATGAGCACAAGCTTGTCCAGCGTCAAGTTGGAATTGCCGTGATGACAGAAGTAGTTGAGGACCAGCATATGCAGAAGGCGAAGGTGTTCTGAGGTCACTAACAGTCTAGCTAGCGGATGCTTCCCAGAGATGAGGGGAACTTTGTTATCAAACGAATAGTCAGAATTAAGTAATCTACCTCCAACTCGCAGCAAGCCATCAGAGTCTAAAAACAAGGACAGGGAGGGTAGCTTCGAACGTGATCGAGGATCGTGGGATTGACAAATTTTAATCTCATCAGGGACCGAGTGCTGTTGAGAAAGTCTAACAAGAGTCAGGAAGGCACGCTCAATTTCCGAAGATGTAAGAGGACCATACATTCGGGCATCCTTAGGACATAGACAATTGTTCTTGAAACGCAATATAAGGGCAACGATGCGATTAAGATGATCAAAATCAGAATCTTGAAAACGGAAATGAAGAACATGAAGCAGTGGCAGATATTACATTTAACCTTTTTACTTCCGGAAGATCATGTAGTATGGAAGGCGTTTACAGAGTTGGTCATGAAGATTCTTCTATAGAGAGCCACGGTGGTCAATGACACCACAAGGCGGAATCCTTCAGCACAGTAGGAGAGGCCCCTCTTGAGAGGATGTCGGCAGGATTGTTGCCACTGGAGACATGATTCCACACAGAATTCTTGGAGTGTCTGGATCCCATATATATGATTGGCGACAAACCTGTGTAGACGATTTTGATACATTTTCAACCAACCAAGTAAAATAGTGGAGTCAGTTCAGAAGAAGCACTGATCAAACGTTATTTGGAGCACAGAAGTAACCTGCTGGGCTAAGTGGGCGATAGTGAGAGCACTACAAAGTTCTTGTTTGGGAATGGATATAGACTTGAGAGGTGCAGGCGCCATAGGCCTTGATGGACGCGTCAGAGAAGGCATGAAGCTGTATACGTTTCGGCTCATCGCATATGATCTGTCTGGGAAAGGCAACTTTGTTTAGGGCAGGAAAATCATCTTTCAGGTTCAACCATTGAGTGGACAAGGAGCGAGGAATATTATCGTCCCATGAAAGCGCTTGCAACATCATCTTGGCCTTTAATAGTGCAAGGGCTTAGCAAGCCGAGAGGGTCGAAAATCTGAGATATGTCGGACAGCATAGCACGCTTAGTCATTCTTTTTGGAGAGGTAAGAGAGATAGAAAATGTCAACTTATCCTCAAGTGGCGACCAATGCAGTCCAAGAGTCTTTGTACTATCATGGAGCCAATATCAACTAGGATAGGGTGAATGTCAGAGTCCATGAAGTCTGAAAGAATTAGAGGATCGTTCGAGATCCATTTTCGTAAGTTGAAGCAACCAGTTTGTACAGTAGCAGAAAGGTTTTTGCACAGTACCTTTGTACCTTTGCTGTGGAGACGTCGTTCGCTCCACTAAACAAATCATCAACGTAGAAATCTTCTTTTATGATTCGAGAGACATCAGGAAGAGATTGTGAGCATTCAATGCCCAGTTCGAACAAACATCGAATTGCTAAGAAGCTAGCAGAAGCAGTACCATAAGTAACAGTGTTCAGATTATAGGTTTTGATGGCGTCATTTGGATTAGGTCTCCATAAGATGCGCTGCAAGGGTCTTTGAGATTCATCAATCAAAACTTGGTAATACATCTTTTCTATATCAGCTGAGAAGGCGTAGACATGTTTGCGAAATCGGATTAAAACACTGAACAGATCTTGTTGAATGGTAGGGCCGACCAATTGTAAAGAGTTCAACGATTCACCAGAGGTAGTGGGAGCAGAAGCATTGAAAACGACACGAAGCTTTGTGGTTAGGCTATGTGGTTCTTCTTTGAGAACGCCATGATGAGATAAAAAACAGGAAATCTCAGAAGGTGCAGGATCACTAACAGACATGTGGCCCAAGTCTTCATATTCTTGCATGAACTGTGCATAACTGTGCATGAACTGTGCATGAACTGTGCATGAACAGTGTTGGAACAAATTTTCTTTTGAGATTTAGAAGGGACTTTTCTGTTATTTCGTATGAGTCACCTAATACTTTTGGAGCTTTATTAAGAGGAATACTGACAATAAATCAACCACTACAATCATGTTTGGTATGGCTCTTGAAGTGAGATTCACACTCGTCTTCTTCCAAGGTGCGAAGCTTAGGGGTATTGATTTCTTCCAGTTTCCAGAAATTTTCCAATTTCTCTTGAATGCAAATAGAACTACGACTAAGTTAAACGAATGTCTCTGAGCAGTAGAGCAAGGAAACGAACCAGCTACAATCCATCCGAAATGAGAAGCTTGCAGAATAGGCATTCTAGGTCCAAGTGGAATGCGCTGAGTAAGAACAATTTGCCAAAATGAATTCACTCCAAGGAGAATGTCGATTTCTTCAGGGACATTGAAGTGAGGATCAACCATCTTCAGGCCGTGAGAAATGTTTATGCTGGCAAGATCAATTGGTGTATTGGGCAGATGACCAGTAATCTGAGGAACAACCAAATATTGAGATTTCAAGCGATAATTGGAGACTCGAGAGTGCAAATGAATTTCACAACGAAAATGGACATTGATAGTAGAATTAGTGATGCCCTGAACTTGTATGTTGACTGCAGTTTGAGGCAGCTGGAGCTTCTTACATAGAGAAGAAGTTACAAACGATGAAGTGCTACCACAATCAAGTAGGACTCTTGCTTGATGAGTTTGACCTTGATCGTCAACAACATTCACAACAGCAGTGGAGAGAATAGCACATTGTTCGGAAGAGGACATGCGCCGATAGGGTGACTGTATCATTTTCAGCAATTGAGTTCTCGGGTGTGGTTATGGGATCAAGATGTAGAAGAGTATGATGTCTAGCTTTGCGCTTATTGCAGCTGTGCTTAGAGCTACAGTTCATGGCGAAGTGACCTTTAGAAAGGCAATTTATGCAGCATTTTAAATTCTTTATTTTGGCAAAACGTTCCTTGACAGGCATAGATTTGAAAATGGAACAAGAGTATAAGTTATGATCTCTGTTGCAGACTGGACAGAAGGACGACGTCGAGACGAAACTTCTTGATGTGGCGGATCGTTGATTTGTGGGTTTAGCATGTCTTTGTTCTAGAGTTTCCAACAAAGAGGCCTTGTTTTCTAGAAATTTAATAAGATCATCGAAAGAAGTTGGTTCAGAAGTAGCAGTCTTGTTTTCAAATTCCTTTACAGTGGTGTTATCTAATTTGGAGTTGATAAGATAGACTAAGAATGTATCCCTGTGATGCTCTTTATTGATCAAAGAATCCAGAGATCGAAGATTTTTCTTGGCTGAGTCAATCAAGGTGCGTAGTCTAGCAGAGGATTCTTTGGGAATGGGTTCTAGATCGAAGATGGCCTTCATGAGGTTATAAATTAGTATTTTTCGATTGTCATAGCGATCATGAAGACTGTCCCAAGCAATAATGTAGTTGTCACCAGTGAAGTTGAGATTCTAAACAACCTCTGCAGCTTTGCCATACTTCTACTTAACAAACGCTCAGCATTAGTAATTATGTTGAAGTACTTAGCTTCAAATTCTGCGGATTCAGAGTCGTTGTCACTTGTTTCATCTGCGTCGATATCTAATTGAATCTCAACAAACGAAGCGAGTAATGGTTCCACGTTGAGCAGCTGTTTGCGTAAGTAAGCAGCATCGAATTCATTCAAGGGTGTAGAATGATTGGCAGACGAGAGTTCTTCTACATAGGATTCGAAACGAGTCAGCTTAGCTTTGATGAAGTGCGTTTTCTTTTAGGATCCATTCTATTTGATGAAGCCAGCAAATTGAAGCAGGAGGAGATGCGTAGAGACAAGATGGCGGAATGGCGGGAAAACAAAAGTGATGGCGGGAATCACGATCAGTGTTGAGCAAATGACATCATGGAGCGGCGAGAAATCAGTGAAAAACACGAAAACTAATCAGTACACTGAAGTGGAGGACAGAAACATGACGATGTCTTCTCAGTAAAGAACACACATTCAACAGTTCGAAGGACTAGGAGCAGTCATCAACTGAGCTCATGAAAGCAACGCAACCGAGAGAAATAACTTCGATAGTTGCAAATTTTATCCGGCTCGAAGGACCAAAAAGTTTATGTTATTGTGATGACAGATTTAAGAAAGTTTATACTTGCGATTCATGAGCTCATAAATGTTGTATTTGGCGAAAGAAATGACGGCAAAACACAGTGAAGTATGAGAGCAAAAACTTACGATGTTTATTCCATGAGTGCTACAATAAGAAGAGACAAAGAACAAGTATCGCCACCTAGTGGCAAAACGGAAAAATAGCAAATACGTAAATCCTTAACATCCTCTATATTATATCTTTGAGAAGAAGAAAAAGTCTGGTGGAGACAAATCTGGGGAATAGAGAGGTTGATAAAGCTCCACAATTCCGTTACTGGCTAACAACTCCTTAACAAGCACTGCTCTGTGCGGTCTGGCATTATCGTGCAATAAGAACCAACTCCCGTTTGCATGAAATTGTGGCCGTACTGGACGGATTGTCTTAATCAGACGCTGCAAAATCGCTGTAGTACTCTTTGTTGACTGCTTGTCCAGGCGGAACAAACTTCTTAGGGATAATGCCAGTGCTGTCAAAGAAAGTGATGACCATTACTTTTATTGTTGACTTTTCAAAGTGGAATTTCGGTTTTCGCGGGGATGTTGGGAACCACCATTCCATGCTTTGTCGTTTTGTTTCTGGGTCATATTGATATTACCAGGTTTCAATTGAATCCAGAAAGTTCGGGTTGGCATCTGTGGTCGCAATGAATTCCTTGCAACCATCCACTCGCTTCCTTTTTGCTCATCTGTTATAAAATGTGGCACAAACCGAGCACACAGTTTTCTTTTGCCCAAATCTTCTGTCAATATTAGGCGAACTGTTTCTCCGTTAATGGTTAAGACTTTTTCCATCATTTTCAGATTCATTCGCCGATCACTTAACAAAAGTTCTCTCACCTTCTCGATCGTTTTCTGTCTTCAAACAGTTTTCGGATGTGCCTTGTGTTCTTCGTCATCCAGCTCTTCCCGGCTATCACGAAATCTAGCGAACCATTCAAACACGCGTGCACGAGATAGTGCATCATCACCACACACTTACTTTTTCAACTTTTAAGTTTCTGTAGCATTTTTCCAAGTTTAAAACAGAACTTAATGTTGGCCCTTTGCTCAACGTTTAATATTGGAACGTCAATTAAAGACTGCGTGCGATTGAAGCACTAGAATATATAGGCGAGAGCAACTTTATTGTTGAAATTCTTAGACAAGGCCACAAGGATAGTGTCACGGTCCGTCCGCAAGCAATACAAGACGAGATATGTCTATCCTTCGCAAACGGCCATGACGTCATATGAGAACGCCCGTCGTCGTCGAGGAAAGAGAAGAGAACAAGCGAGCTTCCACCCGAGAAGGGGAAATGGAACGACCGAGAAAAGGAAGTCGGAGACGAAGAGAGAAGAAGTGCTTAGAACCATGGGGGTGAAACTATAGTGGCTAGAAGAATAGTGTGGCAGCGAGCATTGAAATCTGATTCCTTGAATGATGATGCCGCCAGATGGCAGCTACATCAACATAGTAGCTAAACATCCAGAGCTTTACATCAATAAAGATCCATTAATTTCTTCGTAAAATTTATAAATTTGATTTATTATTTCATTTTCATTCCAGAACATTAAATAATATATCATTTTAATAATATTTCGACCCCCTCCCCATTTTTTTTTTTTAATTTAAAGATGGTTTTGCAGTATTTTTTATTTCAAATGATTTTATTCTTTTTTAGTTATAATTGGTATAGAGAAATACACGACCGTTTCACACTGAGTTATTTTCTTTAGATAAGTTTTCGATTTCTTTATCCGATATTCACCCCTCCCTTCTTACTGTTGCATTTTAAAATTTCAAGAACCACTTTACTGTCTATATTTCTCATTTATATTTTTCTTTATGAAAAATCTAAGAAAATCAGAATAATTTTAAAAAATTCCTTATTTTTAAATAATAAAATGCAATCAAAGCAGCTTTAAATACAAATTTATTATATATCTTACTTTTTTTTAAAGAATTTTTTTTTCAAACCTATTGACCTGAAGTATCTGATTTTTTAATGTTTTATCACATAAAAAAGTAATTTGGTTGTTAATCATGTGATAAATGAATTTTATATGAAAAAGACATTCTCTTTGTATATCTAAATATTTTTCAATATTGTGCATTTCACATATGAGACTTTTCGAGCTAGAGGGGCGAACGCCTCATTTCTTCAATTTTTTTCTCCTGAAACATCTGTGAAAATTCATTTTCTATAAATTTGTGAGGTGGCCAGCTGCATACAGCATTATATTATTAGATTTTATGTTTATATTTTATTAGACTTAATTCAGCAGGTGTTTAATGCTTAATTACTCAAAATTTAATTCCTCTGGCTCGGAAGGGCTCATATTTCATGCTTTATCTTATTACGGATGGATACCTTCATCCATCTCTCTGATCTTATATTTCAACTTAAACAGCAAATTTTTTTCATTTATTTTAACGTTAAAGAGTATCCTCAAGTTCTATGGAAGACAATTACCTAACAATATACTAAATTTTTATAAATGAACTTTACTCAACCGTAATATAGCTGGAAAAAACCCTCCTTCATCCTAAGATTTCCATCTCATCTCCCGGATAACTCGCATCTATGTCGATTGCAGCGCCACCGCTACTATCATCAAATCGGGAATCAACCACGTAGCATTGCAAGTAGTAGCCGTTGCCACACTATTCTTCTAGCCACTATAGTGAAACTGATAGCTTTTTCTGTATTTCAATATGGCGGCCTGACTAGTCCTGTTTTGCATATGCAGAGCTGAAGGAGCGCTGTTAAACTCTTAAAAAAGGTTCTTCTAATTTATTTTGTAAGTAAACAATGATTGTCGTGACTTATATGTTACTTAATTAATAAATTCATATTTATTTAAGTATTGACAACTCTATTCTTTACAATTTTTGTGTCTCAAGATGAGTTGAATGCATATTATTGAAGTGTTTTTTTTTATTCAATAATATTTTTAAGTAATAAGGAAAAAAACCTTCAAAAATTTTAATTAAAAATAAATGTTTCATTTTACAGAAAATGGACACCTTACTCGTGCATTTACTGCAATATATGAATGCTAGCAAAACATTGATGAGCATGTAAAAAAAGAATGCAAAAGTTGGGAGATCTACGAGGGGAGATCAACAAGTAAGTTGCACTTCCACGGTATGGCCATTTATTACACCACCTATACAAAAGCAACACGGCTATAGCAGCATACAATGTAGGTTCACTTTTCCACGTAGTCCCCAAGAGACCCTAAACATTTATCCGAACGATCAACCAACTTTTCGATTCTGGATGCATAGAAATCTCCTCCAGCGTTTTGTAACCACACGGTGAACAATGGAGAACACACTGCCATACGAAATGTTCAGCATGCTGGCAAGTTCCACCAGTTTTATGCGCCAATTCTCTCTAATTATCGCATCCACACGGTCAACATTTGCAATGGTACGGGACGTTGCGGGCCTGCCTACGCGATCTTCGTCTGTGATATCCGTGCGTCCTGCTTCAAATTGTTGACACCACTTTACAATTCCTTGCCGGGAAATTGCACGCTCTCCATATACAGCAGTGATTTCACGATGAATGTCCGTGCAATTCACCCGTTTGGCCCATAGAAATCGGATTGCTGCTCGCACCTCAAGTTTGGAGTGGACATCCAGTTGACACGCTATTGCTTTTAGCCCGCTAGTCACACAAAACACGACGGGAAACCACAGAAACCGTCCTATCCGACGTCTGCGCAGTTTGTCCCTTTCTTCGCTTTGCCCAAGATTGCGACACGCAGCGCGCTCCTGCGGCGAGTTAGTGCAACTTACTTTTTGATCTCCCCTCGTAACAGATTTCTTCCTAGAGATCGTGCATCCAATAATTAGCTGGACATCGTTATTTTGCAGTCGGGAACACGCAGAAATGTTTTTTCCAAAAATTGTTATTTATTTTATCAAAATGAGGCTCTGCCATTATTAAGTACCGAAAGGTGCTTTATGCTATCAGTGTGGGGAAACGTGTCTGTCCGTCTGTCTGTAACTCAAACTCCTCCGAGGTTATGAAAGATTTTCAAAATCTGTTTTCGTCAGTCGATGAATATGGTTCATGGCACGAACCAGTTACAAATATTATCTAAATCGGTTCATTGGCACGTGCACAAATGGTACCTCTATATTCCCGCCCAGCAATTTTCAATGGACAGATATATTAAGTAATATGTCAAACAAATCTTAATGACGAGATACAAGCGAATATAAATTACTATTTCGGCCAATAAATATGGTTCAGGATATCAACCATTTTGAAAATTGTTGCAATCGAAACATTGGCACGTGCACTAATGGTACCTTTATGACACCTTCAAAAATTTTCAATGATAAGATATGGCATGTAATATATCAAAAAAATTGTGATGATGTATCATAAATGAATATCACGTAAAAGTAATGATAGTCCAAATTGGTTTCAAGGAACCTGGTTTAGTGGAACCAGTCTGGTTTAGTGGAACCATTATGGTTCATTGGAACTTTCAATGCTAAAATATGGCATGTAATATATCAAACAAGTTGGGATGATGTATAATGAATGAATATAACGTAAAATTAATGATAGTCCAAATTGGTTTCACAGATCCTGGTTTAGTGGAACCATGATGGTTCATTGGAACTTTCAATGATAAAATATAGCATGTAATATATCAAACGACTTGGAATGAGGTGTCAT
>JAHWFO010111250.1:0-21426 GCA_023313115.1 Rhysida immarginata | reverse complement strand
AAATTGGTTTCGAGGAACCTGGTTTAGTGGAACCATTCTGGTTTAGTGGAACCATTATGGTTCATTGGAACTTTTAATACCAAAATATGGCATATAATATATCAAACGATTTGGAATAAGGTGCCATGAATGATTATAACGTAAAATTCATGATAATCCAAATTGGTTTCAAGGAACCTGGTTTAGTGGAACGATGATGGTTCATTGGAACTTTCAATGCTAAAATATGGCATGTAATATATCAAACAAGTTGGGATGATGTATAATGAATGAATATAACGTAAAATTAATGATAGTCGAAATTGGTTTCAAGGAACCTGGTTTAGTGGAACCATTATGGTTCATTGGAACTTTCAATGCTAAAATATGGCATGTAATATATCAAACACTTTGAATGATGTGTCATGAATGAATATAACGTAATATTAATGATAGTTGAAATTATTTCAAAGGTACGTGGTTTAATGTTATCATTATGGTCCATTAGAAACTTCCAATGTTAACATAGGGCGGTTTAAAAATATAGTTCCGCAAGTGGCTTAGTTTAACCTTTCGGTACTTGGTTATGTCATTTCTTAATGGTTTATTAAGTACCGAAACGTGCTTTATGCTATCAGTGTGGGGAAACGTGTCTGTCCGTCTGTCTGTCTGTCTGTCTGTAACTCAAACTCCTCCGAGGTTATGAAAGATTTTCAAAATCTGTTTTCGTCAGTCGATGAATATGGTTCATGGCACGAACCAGTTACAAATATTATCTAAATCGGTTCTTTGGCACGTGCACAAATGGTACCTCTATTTTCCCGCCCAGCAATTTTCAATGGGAAGAAATATTGAGTAATATATCAAACAAATCGTAATGACGAGATAGATGCGGTTATTCATTACTATTTTCGTCAGTCGATGAATGTGGTACATGCCATGAAAAAATCATAAATTTTATCTAAATCGGTTCATTAGCACGTCCACAAATGGTACCATCACGACCCCACCTAGCAATTTTCAATGGACAGATATATTAAGTAATATGTCAAACAAATCTTAATGACGAGATACAATCGAATATAAATTACTATTTCGGCCAATAAATATGGTTCAGGTAATGAACCATTTTGAAAATTGTTGCAATCGAAACATTGGCACGTGCACTAATGGTACCTTTATGACACCTTCAAAAATTTTCAATGATAAGATAAGGCATGTAATATATCAAACAAATTGTGATGATGTATCATAAGTGAATATCACGTAAAAGTAATGATAGTCCAAATTGGTTTCAAGGAACCTGGATTAGTGGAACCATTCTGGTTTAGTGGAACCATTGTGGTTCATTGGAACTTTCAATACCAAAATATGGCATGTAATATATCAAACGATTTGGAATAAGGTGCCATGAATGATTATAACGTAAAATTCACGATAATCCAAATTGGTTTCAAGGAACCTGGTTTAGTGGAACCATGATGGTTCATTGGAACTTTCAATGCTAAAATATGGCATGTAATATATCAAACGACTTGGAATGATGTGTCATGAATGAATATGACGTAAAATTAATGATAGTCTAAATTGGTTTCAAGGAACCTGGTTTTTGAACCATTATGGTTCATTGGAACTTTCAATGCTAAAATATAGCATGTAATATATCAAACGACTTGGAACGAGGTGTCATGAATGAATATAACGTAAAATTAATGATAGTTGAAATTATTTCAAAGGTACGGGGTTTAATGGTATCATAATAGTCCATTAGAAACTTCCAATGTTAACATAGGGCGGTTTAAAAATATAGTTCCGCGAATGGTTTAGTTTAACCTTTCGGTACTTGGTTATGTCATTCCTTAATGGTTTATTTGAAACTTGTTTCGAAAGAAAGATCTAATAACAAGAAGCTAATATATGCTAAACGCTTGAATAGAATAAAAGAGTAGACTTTGAAACAAAATTGATTTTCTTTATTCTATTATTTTAATGTCAATTTTTAAACATGTTTCTTAAATCAGAAAATATTAATTTATTCAACTGATATTAATTGAAGTGAAAAAAAGAAGGTAAATTTCTGTTTAAAATTATACAAAGCTTCAAAAACACTATTTAGTTTAATCATTTTACACGATTTAAATCATCATACTTTTTATTACTTACTGCAATGATTAAGTAGTACTTCTTAAATCAAAAGTGTTGTTGGAATCCTTACATTTTCGATAGTATAACTAGCGTGTCGTCTGCTATTCAGGACTAGTCGAGCCCGTAGCGCCCTCGGTGGCGCAAAGATTCCAGGATACGTTCTCATGAATAGAGATTCCGCCTCTGGTATACTGATCTATCTCTATGGTTAAAACTAAAGATGGCGGCGACTAGGGCAACAGCGGAAAGGAAAGAAAGGTGATTCTAGCCAACTGTCTAGTAGTAGAAGAAGGGATAAATGGGAGAAATAAAAGGAGAGTGCAAAGGACAGTAAATGTGCCGATAACGTTCATTCTGCCTAAGCCCGTTCCCGCCAATTACTTCGTATTACGACAGCTAGTACACTTTGGTATCCAGTTAGAGTTTGGTGACGGTTGTGCTGCAATAGAAAAATCGTCCACGTGCTTGGAAGCAACGCATGCCTATGGAATTTTCCCGTGCGGAATGGCCGGCTTCCTCGCTAACGATTTAGGAGTGGCTCAAGGACTGGAATTCACCGAGAATCACCAGCGAATTCAGAACTGACATTTAGACGGTAAGCGAACTCATTTTGTTTGTTTAACGAAGTTTCTCATACCGCAACGTGCCGCGCCTTTCAGTTAAATTGTAGTGCTGCGTTCACCAACGGCCGAATGTGCTTGAAGTGCTTCAGTGATAAATGCTAGTGTGCTTACAAGTTAAGTGTATAATTTAAAGTGTCCGGCCGCATCAAAATTAGTAATTTTGAAGTGATGCAAATTGCCCTGTGAATGTGGTGTAGTGTTCTTAAGTCAACACCTTTATTCTAAAATTCTATGGTGGTGATACTAAGTGATTCGTACTAGTGCCTTTGTCAAGTGTTAAAAATTATTTTAGTGCCCAGTGTGTGCAAAAATATGAATGAGGCATTGTGCTTCAATTGTGTGAGTGCTGCTAAGGAATTATTTTCATGTGACGCAATTTAACAAGATGTTAAGTTTACAATTTAATTCTTCTTTCATTATTGCTACGAGTTGTAGTATTTGTGGTTAAATAAATTATTGGTTAGTTTACAATATCCCGTATCCCTTTATTTCTATCATTTACATAAATCGTTTCCACTGCCACGTGACGGATAGTTTATAGATCGAAAACTCGCATCGTCGTGGTCGCACATGCTTAAACACGTTCAAAGTAGCGTCAGTCTCGTTTATTAATTGTCGAACCTTGTAGTCTACAACAGTTAATTTTCTACTTAGTGTTCGTTTGTCCTACTAATATTACTAATATTAAAAAAATATAAAAACCATTTTTCATACTTTTATTTTAACAAGTGCACTGAAAAATAAAGAAATTTTGATGTCTCGGGTTAAAATAGGAATTCATAAAATTAAAAGGAGCAAATTTGTAGCAGCGCGTAGTGTTTTTCATTTCAAAATTTAAAATTTAATATGAAACGCACGTTATATCTAAGGACACTAAACGTTGTGAAGCTTAAAAAAATAAGCAAAAATTCTATGGGAAATGACATATTAAACAACAACGTCGTCTGTTATTCCAGTCGTCTCGTAAATCGAAGCGCTGCCCTGGGTAGCACTTGCTCCCAAGTCACTGAATTATTCACTGAACTTTCTCATCTTGTATACATATATATCTATCTCTATGTGAAGGATCAGATTAATCTAAAGATACAGTGCTTGATTTTTATTTTAAGTATACAGGTGTTTAATCTCAGACAAGTTTCTTTTGCTTGTTAAAATTTGTTACGATAATTTTTGTGTGATGCATCCATTAGAATAATTATCTATGACTGGATTATATTCTATCAACTTAGAAGATTTTCAAGCACAGTTAGTTCTTGGAGACTTATCGCCATTGCCTTATTACAAAAATTCATGAGGAGATCGGAGTTTAAGGACCTGTTTAACATCATTGCCCTGTTTCAAAACTTTTCAGCCCACAAAACATTAAATTTTTCATGTTCAAAAATAAATTGTTATTAAGCTTGTATATTGTTAAAAATATTACACATTTTGTCTTATACTTAAAAATTATTAAATCGGCTTTCTTTAAGAATTTAAAATCATTTTTTATGAATCTTCGTTTTGATTATTTATCTTCTATTAAATTTTACTTATATTGTTTACTTCAACGTATGATCGTTAATACAATTCCAGCAATATTGTTTGCTGATTTGTTTTCTGTTGATTTCATTTTGGAGTAATGATCGGAGAAAGTGTACCAAAGATTTCCGGAAGATTTTCAAATGAAATCGTACTTACAGTATTTACTTTTCGAACACGATTATCCAGTAGAGTGGCGGGGACAGCGGCCCTATAGAAGATCTTCAGCGAACACGATCTTCTGCCATTAGGCGCAGGTCCTGAATGCTAATAGCCAAGAGAATCGAATTCAAATTCTCCATGTAGTCTAGTCATATGGTACTGGGTCGACTCCTTGGTCTTTTACCGGGTGTCCCAAAAATGAGCGACGATTTGAAAAATCAATTAACGAAAAACGGAAAGCGATTGAAATGTACGGTTTGCTCAACACCACCCAAAGATAAGGCCTTAGCACTCGGTGAGCACTGCGTCATACAATGAAAGTTGCATTGTCTGTCTCAGTTTGATAGTCTGTACAATGAAAGTTGCATAGTCTGTACTAAAGGTTAGTTTCCATGCACGCATTTTTGATGCATTTATAACTGCGTCTCGACGCAGAAAGCAAATGTAAATCTGGACGCACCTAGACGCACATTGCAACAGCTCTTGACGCATTTAATTCGAACGCAAGTATCAGTTTCAATGCATGCGTGAAGTCTACGCAGAAAGTTCAACTGCGCATGCGTCATGAGTTTATGTTCTGCAATTTTTCTCTTATAATATTGGCCGATTAAAAATTTCCCCGATCAACATTTCTTCAAATTCTCTTTCTTCAGCCATGTTGTAGCGAAATGACGACTGGACTGAACGTCTTTTGTTAACAAAGCAAGTGCGCTTGCGCAAAACAATCATGTGATCTAGAAAGATTTGAGACACATTTACAAGTGCGTCAAGAATTAGAAAGCCTATCTATTCACTCTTTTCTGCGTCCAGACGCATGAACTCCAGACGCACGTCAACCAAGACTCGGAGACGCAGATATCTATTTCCATGACACGTGCGTCAAGACGCACCAATTTATGCGTCTAGACGCAGAGACGCAGTTAAAAACGCATGCATGGAAACTAAGCTTTAGGCCTTATCTTTATAGGTGGTGTTTTGCTGCGTTCTGCTTAGGAAACCATGAAATTTATTCGAACCAAGTCTCAAAATTAGCTACAAAGTTCGCCAACAGATGGCGCTGCTGATCGGGAAAAACTAAAGCACTGTATAAAGATAAAAGCGTCTTTATACAGTGCTTTAGGGATACCGAAGCCGACACGATCTATACAAAGCCATGGCATTACGTCAATTGGCATTGTTGAAATGTCACGAAAACCGATGGGATATTTTAAATATGAATTTTGTATTTTAGATAACTAAGTAAATACAGTAGAAAAAAATGCATTAATGCCAAACATGGATCATTTACTTTTTTAATAAATCATTTTATTTTAAATTTTAAATATCCTTATTTTGTTTTTAAATTTCTTTAAATATCCTTCTGTTTGCATGATGTCACAAAATCAGTGCCACGGCTTGTTTAGCTCGCGTTGGCTTCGGGAAAACTCGTAGAGAAAGGAAGTAAACACTCTAGAGCGTGGATCACGTGACTTTAACATTGAACGGAGCACGATGGAGATATAAAGGTGTTCAAACGACTTAATCTTCCCATTGTTAACGCTTGGTGTTAAAATGAAGCTCGTTCGAGTGATGATAGCTAGATGGCGGCGTATATCAGTAGGGCATTAAAGCTCTAGATTAGGCAAGTACGGCAAACTTTGTCGTCTGCTCCTAACTCCGCCATTGCTGGCCCTATCAAGTGAGTTACGCTTCATCTAAAATTCGTTTTAAATGCATTTTTTTTTCAAAAATCTTATTATTATCGCCTGGAAATAGAATTGACAATCAATATATTCTGTAACTATAGGTTTTCCTTTAAGATTTTTTAATTATAATTTCTTATATATAAATAATGATAACCTTAATGATAACAAGATTAAGTTTTTAGTTTATTTTCGCCCCCCATTTATGTATCCTTAATAAACTAATTACATGTAATTAATAAATTTTAAAATATATTTTATGTGTAGTTTTTGTAAATTTAGTTATGAAAATATAATTTTATAAATTTATAATATAATTTAATAAACTTTTATTAAATTATTATATTTTTATCAAAAATTTCAATTTACCAATTTTAATTTTATTGAATTATAAAAGATATTAAATTTTTAAAAAAACTAATTAAAACTATAAAAAATATCAAATATCTATATATATAAAGAAGGATGTTTGTTTGTTTGTTTGTTTGTTTTTTGTTTGTTTGTTTTTTATACAAATCCGATCTTATTCCGATCTTGATAAAATTTCGCATACATGACCTTATCTATCTTCTATCTATATATACAGGGCGTTTTTGAATTGAGTACAGATTTTTTGGGAGATTATAGAAGAGGTCCTTAGAAGTATTTTTTGTCATATGAACATGGGGTCCCCGCAGCTCCGTTTACTTACAATACTGCATTGAACAATCTAATGACACCGGGACGCAGAGTGCGTTGGTAGGCTTACATTATTTTATTTTTAACAATTAACACATCAAGTGAACTTTTAAAAACAAATCTTTACCTACTGCTTTCCCAGAATGCGATTAGTTCATTAACATATGGACTAATCGTATTTTACAAAGGGGTTGGATACCATGGAGTCTCCTTGACGAAGTTTGTCCTAAGACTTTTCAACAAACACGCACGTGCACCTTGAAATTTCTTTGCAAACAATTACTTTAAAAGTTATTACAGTAGATTGCTTGTGTTAATTGTTAAAAATAAAATAATCTAGGCCTACCAACGCACACTGCGTCCCGGTGTCATTTGATTGTTCAATGCAGTATTGTAAGTAAACGGAGCTGCGGGGACCCCATGTTCATATGACAAAAAATAGTTCTGAGGACCTCTTCTATCATCTCCCAAAAAATCTATACTCAATTCAAAAACACCCTGTATAAAGAATGATGTTTGTTTGTGGGTTTGTGGGTTTGTTTGTTTCTTATATAAATCTACAGTTTTATTCCGATCCTGATGAAATTTTGCATACTTGACTTTCAAACAATGAGGAAGATCACTGTCTACATTAGATTTCGAAAAGATAATAATTATCGATAAAAAATCGATATTCATGGTTATGGCAGGGCATAGGTATCAACACGCAATTCACAAACACTCTGCATGGACCAACAATATACATCTCATGACCAACAATGCAAGGCAAATTTTGTGCAACAATAGGTATCAACAATGGTGTCAACACGCAATTCACACAACATGGAATGATTATGCAGACATGCATCTGTGTCTCGGTGATGCTGGTACCATGGATGGTGCAAGGCGTTTGTATGCTGAACGTTATCCCAACAGAATTCTTCCCAATTCACGAACATTTGGTGCAGTAGATCGTCGTCTAAGAGAAACAGGCGCATTCGCTCATGATAATCATCAGCGTGGACGTCGTCGGTGGTTACGCTCCCGTGAATTAGAGGATAAAGTTTTGGAAAGGTTTAACCGAAATCCATCGACAAGTACTCGTGCAGTCGGAGCTGCTTAGAATACTAGTCATACCACTGTATGGAACATTTTACATGACAACCTGCAACATCCGTTCAAGCTTCGAAAGGTGCAGGAATTATGTCCCAATGATCATGGTCCCCGGCGTGCTTTCGCGGAATGGTTTATGCAGCAACAGAATAGGATTCCAGACTTTCCTTCCATGGTTTTGGCAACGTTTACGCGAGAGGGAATGTTCAATAGTTACAATAATCATCTGTCGTCTCATGTCAACCCATTTGCAACACATGTTAACAGTTTTCAGCATCGTTTTTCGTTGAATATTTGGGCTGTTATGATTCACAATGTCCTGATTGGGCCATATATCTCCTACCATGCCGTCTTAACGGGCAAACATACCTTGGTTTCCTGAAGGAGGAGTTCCCTGGTCTTCTTGAAGATGTTCCACTAATGACCAGACATTTGATGTGGTTTCAACAGGACGGCGCACCTTCGCATTACACAAGAGCATTTAGAGATTACCTAAATGAGACATATCCTGGTCGTTGGATTGGTCGTGGCGGACCAGTTGCTTGGCCACCGAGATCGCCAGATCTCACACCGATGGATTTTTTTTATGGGGAAGCATAAAATCAATGGTGTACTCCGAACTCGTAGATACCGAAGAAGAATTGGCGGCTCGTGTTGTCGCGGCAGCAGGTGACATCAGCGACCGTGATGTTTCCACGCGTACATCAATCCATCATAAGGCGTTGCGAATTGTGCTATGAAGCAAATGGCGGTCATTTCGAACAATTACTGTAAAAGTCATACAGTAGATTGCTTGTGTTAATTGTTAAAAATAAAATAATCTAGGCCTACCAACGCACACTGCGTCTCGGTGTCATTTGATTGTTCAATGCAGTATTGTAAGTAAACGGAGCTGCGGGGACCCCATATTCATATGACAAAAAATACTTCTAAGGACCTCTTCTATCATCTCCCAAAAAATCTGTACTCAATTCAAAAACACCCTGTATATATCTCATGACATCGAAAGAAGAAAGGAAATTGCAACAACATCAAGTGTACATCTAAAGTAAGATTACGTGAGAAAAAAATTATTTAGACTAGAAGGCATCCTTGGAGAAGTCCATCCATTGTGAGCCTTTCTTAGAATGGATAGTCCCTTCGCTCTATATTGTAGTGATTGAGTTATTATTTAACCAATTTGGAGGTTTAATTTAGCTTTTTGAAGTTGTTCTGTTTAACTACAAGCGTAATTATCCCGGGCAACGCCTGGTCCTCTGCTAGTAATTTAACAAAATAGGAACTATTAAATTGAAGTTGTTGATATAAATATAAAAATTACTTTGATTATTATATTTCGATAGAAATTTTTAAAAATTATAATTTGGAACAACGGATATTTTCAATACAAAAAAAATTACAAGAAAAAGAACTACACATGTGATGTATTTTGAAATTTATTTATTTATGGAGGTTTATAATATTGACGTAAAAAAATCTACCGAAAAGCCGTTGTACCAATCAGCAGCTGGGGCGGCGCAGAAAAGGTTTGCCGTACTTTCCTAATCTAGAGCTTTAGTAGAGCATAAAGTCCCTATATTAAGCAAGCAAAGCTATACAAAATTTAATGGTTTATTAGGATTTAACATGTTGCTTTCTTTTTATTGGATTATTTATCATAGTGCTGTACATATATACTGAAATAAAATTTGTTTTGTATTTAAATAGTGATGCCATATCATAATCATTTAACTGTATAAATGACATTAGTTTATTCTTATAGAAGAGAAGGAGTGGTATGATAATCATTAAATTAAGTAAATTAGATAAAACTCTTTTTAATATTAATAAAATGATAAACAAAATAAAATGCAATTAATTAATTTCTTGTAATAAGTTTATTTCGTATATGATCTAGTAGTTTAATAAATCGTGTTTGTCTTCGATATTGTAGTTGAATAAATCTTGTATATTGTGTAGATTTTGATTGCTTTCATAATATCTATTATATTTTTGTTACGAAGATTATAATAATGATGAATGATGTAATATTGAAGCACGTCCGGAGAAATATACAGAGTCGAGTCACATTATTATGACCACTCCCTGTGTTTATCTTCGGGGTTGTCCAACCGAGGAACTATGTCACGTGTTGGGAATTGGTTAGGTGACTATATAAGGTCGGTTTCCACTAAGTTAAAAATATATCACTCATTGCTGCAATCGGTAAGAAACGTGATTTATCAGATCTGGAAAAGAGGATGATAATCGGCTTTCGGGCCAAGGGTGGCAATATTTCGGAAACCGCGCAGTTTGTGAACTGTTCTCTTGCTGCTGTAGTTAAAGTCTCTTGTGGGAAAATGGGACCATTCAGAATAAACGGTATGGGACCTGTGGAACAACACGTGCTATTGACGAGAGACGTGAACGTCGGCTGCAAAGCTCAACCGAAGAGCTACAGTAACCAACTTACCGCTCAAACCAGCGAGGGTGCTACCAGACATGTCTCTAAAACCACAGTACAGAGAACTTTGTTAAGTATGGGCCTCCGCAGCAGACGGATGGTCACTGCACCCATGCTGATGAAAGTTCATAGTCAAACACTGCTTCAATTTGCCCAAGAGTACAGAAACTGGACCAGTTCTGACTGGAAAAAAGTTGCCTTCTCCGATGAGTCACGATTTCTGCTCCACAGAAGTGACGGCCGTTGGCGGGTGAGGCGAGAAACCTCCGAGAACAAGCATCCTGCAACCATTGTTGGACGAATCCAGGCTGGTGGCGGCAGCGTCGTGGTGTGGAGAGTTTTCTCATGGCATTGTCTGCGCCCACTGATACCTGTGGAAGGCACTCTCAACCGATTCGGTTATTTATCCATAATTGCAGATCAAGTACACCCATACATGGCGACTGTCTTCCCAGAGAGGGATGACACGTTCCAGCAAGACAATGCGACGTGTCATACGGCTGCAATTTTTCGGGGGTATTTTGAAGAACACGACCAAGAGTTCCAAGTAATACCTTGGCCCCCTAATTCCCCAGACCTCAACCAGTTGAGAACCTTTGGGATCACCTCGATCGTCATGCGCGAGCTATGGAACAACCACCGCGTATCCTTCAGCGGCTATCGGATGCTTTACTGTCTGCATGGCAACAGCTACCAGTAGAAACCTACCAGAATCTTACTGACTCACTCCCACGCCTTCTAGCTGCTGTCCGTACCGCTAAAGGCGGTTATTGGGGATATTAGCTGGTGGTCATAATAATGTGACTCGATTCTATACTTTAAAATGTTAAAATTATATAAATAAATGAAATAATCGAACATTAGCACGAAATCATATGGATGAAATTAATGTATTCCCTAGCAACGCCTCTGCTATAGGTGGCGTTGTCCCTAATCCCTTTTAATAAAGATCTCCAAGCCCTATCAACATGCAGCGCCGCCAGAAGCGCCAGATTTCAGAAATAACTTCATTATTTAGCCAAACAAATAGCGATTGCTTGAACACCTTTATATCTCCATCGTGAAACGGAGCGTGGAACCGGAAGTACCCAGGGCGTCCGTTTTGGAATAGGAGCAAAGCCAAGATTTAAAAGTTAAAAAAAAAATAAAAGCATACGGATTAAAAAAAAAAGTAGTCTTAAATTTAACTTGCGAACATGAGCTTAATAGAAAAATTTTAATTTCTTTTATAATTTTCTGAATTTTTATTTAAATGAGGGGCACCAAATTTTTTTTTTCTTTTTAAAAATGCATATTATTTAATCTAAATATCTTTAATTTTTTTCTGCACTCGCTAAAGCAAGACAACTCCACAAAATCGTATATGGAAGGTAGGTTCTTTGATTAATGGGTCGTCTTATACTACAACAATATGGCGCCTGGATTCCACGGACAAAGTCACGTGATCCACACTCTAGACTTTTTACTTCCTTTCTCTATGGAAAAACTATAAAAAACGTTTTCTTAATAACCACCATTTGCAGCAACAACGTGGCGCAGTCTGAGGACAAAATTCGCAGACGCCATGCAAGCATTTCAGTTAGAATGGTGAGCGAGGTATAGAATGCCGATCTGACGGGATGGAATGCGGGACTTCGTCTATTGCGCATGTCCGTCACGACGGACTTTTTATACGTCCAGAAAATATTTGTGCTAATAAAACGTCCAGAACATCGCGTCCATAGCGTCCGCAGCTGTGTGTGGCCACTTAAATAGCGAATAGAGGAGGATATTTTTGGACGCCTAGCGTCCATTCCATCCGTCGCGTCCTGTATGGGTAATAACTGCCACATCTCTCAAGAATCTCATTTCGGCCACCTGCATCCGCGTTCGCACTCTAATGAAATCTGGCTAACAAAAAATGCCATTAAGTAAATTTTAACTTTTTCATGAAATTAATAATTATTTACTGAGTACATTCTTTCGCCTAAGAATATTATATGAATTTTGACATTGAAATTCGAAAGAATCTAACGTTTTCTTCTTTCTTAATTATTCTTATTCATTATGGAAAATAAATAAATATATTTTAAATGTAAAGAAATAAAGTTACTAAGGAAGGAAAAAAATTCAAAATTTAGAGGAAATTACCCAAACCCGGGCTCCGTTCTAAACGCGGGCTCCCTGGTTTACTGCTCTGTACAGTGCTGCTGACACTTGGTAACGCATTAAACTGGTAGTTTTCAGCACCAATAAAGCCTAGCCAAACGCTAGTGTCATCATCTTCAATTGTCCTTGTTCAGTCGGCCATTACTGAAAACAGTTCTTAGCAAAATTTTTGTGTGCTTGATTTTGTTTACCATACATTGACATTTCGTTGGTAAGTCTTTTAATGATTATATTCTTTTGAAGGGGACATTACAAGCTATTGATTTAGGGCAGCACAATAGATTTAAATTGAATGGTTAAAATTTTATCAACATTTGAAATATAAGTTAACCAGTGCCTAAGTTGGGCTCCCTAAAGGTTCCAAACCTGCGCCCTTTGTTAAACTAAAAAAACTTATGTATTGTGCACATACTCTGCAATGAAAAGTTTTCACAAAACTCCCAAAGAGAACTTTGGATCACGTGTTTGATGTGTAGCTTCTGGTCTCAGCTAGTATGTGCGAAGGCGGAAAAAAGACACATATGTGACTATTGTGGCACTTGATTTCAGTTTTCAAATGTGTAATTTCTTTATTATGTTACTACTCTTTACTGTTTTTTTCTATCAATAAACTAAAGTTCAACTATTTTTGTTATTTGTACCCATTTTTATTTTTTTGGGGGTCCACATCTGGACCCATTTTTACAAATCTACAAAATGTAGTGATTACTCAAAATTTGTTTTTTCTGCTTAAAAACGTTGATTAATCATTTCGAGGAATATTTATATGTTGTAGTAATAAATGGGGTATGTATTGTAAATTTTTTGATTTCATCTTTTATAAAATGGGGGTCCGGGTTTGGGTATTTTCCTCATTACCTTAATACTGAATTATAAACTAATAGGCTCATAGTTTTTGCTAAGAATTTTTTTTTTAATGTGTGCTGCAGACAAATCATTTGGACTCTCTCTACAATGATAATAATGAAAACATTAAAAGTTAAAAAATAAATGCATTCAATGACACAATACTGGAAATTAATTTGAAATCTGTACATTAATCATGCACATTTTTAATAAACTTTTCAGCTCGGTGGCTATCTCCTACCTTTTCTTCTATTTGGAAGTCTCTTGCTTCTGATGACAGTCTTAAGTATTTTCATTTTGCCTCCTATAAGTAAGTTTCTTTTTTATTATTTAAATATTAAAAATCACTTAATAACATACCTACTGGATAATTTTAAAGAAATGTGTGATGAAAAATTTCTGGGATTTCGACTTTGTAAGATTTAGCTGAAGGTGGTGCGGAAGAACTGAAGCGCTACTCAATACCGTCATCAATTGTCATATAATAGCGAATTCTGTATCGTAAGCGGTGGCATCTATACATTAGTAATAAACGTTGGGGGGGGGGGAGGTGATTCATGGGATCAAAACAAGAAAGACTGTTCCTATGGAAATACAAAGCGTTGTTTCTGACTGGTACAGAGGTGTTTTCAGACAACACCTTCCCATGATGGTGGATCGAGCGTCAAGGTCTATAGCCTTGGCCTGCCCGGTCTCCTGCTGACCTTAATCCAATGTGAGAATACATGGAAAGTGGATAAATTACTAAGCTTAGGAACTGACCATCCCAAAACAGACAAATGCATAAATTTTTTGGACCTGACCATTCATAAAAATCTAGAGAAGAAGAACCTGGAATTCAAAGTTTTCCGAAACCCACTACCACCAGCAACATTATTGGCTTCTCCTCCAGGCCCCCCCCCCAGCACAAAACCGCAGCTCTGGGATATTACTTTCGCCGGGCTCTTACATATCCAATCACCAGAAGAGACAGAACGGATGAAATAAGACTTACTTTTGACGTTGCCAGGAACAGCTCCTTCCCGGACCAGATGACACTCCATTTTCAACAGGACTAAACGCAATCTTAGAAACAGACTTAATTTCCAACCCTACTGAGACTAGCTACAAGAACTACATTGTCTTTACCTACACCGACCCCGTAAAGGCAACGAACCAGGGTAACGAACATTTTCCGGGAAAGTGGTCTCAATGTGGCCTTGAAGACAGCCAACAACTGCAAGCGCGCCCTAAATCCCAGAGCGATTCCTACATGCCTTTTCCAAAAGCAGTGTATATAAACTCAACTGCCCTACTTGCGAGTGCTTCTACATTGACTGTACGAAGAGGTCTTTCAAAGAGAGATTCAGCTAGCACAAAAGATCTTGGCTGAACAGCGATGGTAAGTTGGCTTTCGCCAACCACTTCATTATCAACAACACCAATTCGGAACCATTGACGACGTAATGTCGATTCTCAAGGTGGAATCTGACCACAGGAGAATACTGACACATGAATCCCTAATGATCAGATTATTTACAAAAGAATTCCCGAAAAAGTTCTTGAATGGCCAAACCAACTTCGAGAGGAACTCTATCCTGGACGAGGTAAATAACATTGGGTGTGCTTGTTTATTGCGACGAAAGCGACTAGCCGTCACCACGAATCACGATGCCGTGAAAGTAGTCAGCCTAACGATTACAAAGGACTTCGTGAGAGCGACTGCTTTCAAGCGGGCAATCGAAAACAGCAATATATGCCTTCTAATGTTAGCAGTAAATAACGAAATAATAAAGCAATATTTTCTTTAAATTATGTTTTCGAAATAATCCCAAACCTTATTGGTACAATGCTCTGTTCCGTTTGAACCAATTCTTTCGTTTGTAATAATGACATTGGCTAAAACACCGATCGCCTTTTCTAATGCTAATCCCGCAGAAGCTGACGCTGTTTGTGGGCGCACTTTATGTAGGTATAATGTCCCAGGGTGCTGTGCCAGAAGGGGTAGGACGTGCGGACGCAGAATGTTTGTGACGTATCGCTGTGTCGTCAAAGTCTGCCGAGGCACTATTACAGGTGACCTGAACGCATATCTGATGGCTCCCCATAGCAGGATGCCAGGGGTTACTCCTGTGTGTCTCTCCACAATATGGGAGGGTTGTGCCCTCTGACCTCGACGCTGCCATACACGAACACGATGGTCATTGGACGTCATGGAGAAGCGGAGCGCGACGCCATTCGTCCTGTGTCCATGCTTCCCGGGCAAGGCACCATTCTAAACGCAGGCGTTGGTGTTGTGGTGTTAATGGCAACCGACGCATGGGGTGATAGGACCTCAATTCGGCGGTAGCGAGTCGTCGAGACACTGTACGGGAACTAACGGGGTGTTGTAGTACAGGTTCGCGGATGGCGAGTGCCGATTTCTTAATACTTGGAGTACCATACGACGGTCCTCCCTTGGAGTGGTGTTTGTGCATGGGTGTCCTCATGTACCCATTGATTCCAACATCGGGCCACTGTGTCATCTGAATGGCCCACCTGCCTGGCAATTGCACGATACGACCAACTAGCCTCATGCAGTCTCGCAATGCGGCCCCTGTCAAATGCTGTCAATTGGTGATTAGGATGTCTAACGCGTCTGCGAAGCATCGCGGGTGCTTTTTACAGTACAGTAATCCTCTCTGAACGTCTTGTGTAACTGTCAGACTCAGCAGTTGACTGGTAACAACTTATCAACAACATGGTGATGACATCAAGAATGCACTCTGGTGAATTCAGAATGCGTTCTAGACATTACAGATCCTTGTGAATTTAATCGTTTACTCGCACATCAAGAGTATGCATGTGTACCGAAATAGGATAATATTGAACCACTCCTTCTGGGTGCATCAATTTTTTTGTCAGCCAGTGTATTTGGCATCTGCATTGCCAGTGGGATAGGTGTGTCTATTCTGAGTAGGTAGAACTGTAATAGGGGTTGACACAATCAGAGAGGAGTTAACTAGTTGGTATATAAAGGAACAAGATTGCAATTGGTAGATTGGTGGACAGTAAATATTCGCAACGTTTGGGAGTTGAAAACTATGCGAGACAGAAACCGACTTGGGAGTTTTAGTTGAAGTGCGCAAAAACCATTTTTGTAGTTTTAAAATCCGAGTTAAATTATAAGAAGTGGTTGATCCCTAGAAGATGTTACAGTTACATAACGAAGAGTGGATCTAAGAAAAATAAAGAAGTAAGGGAATATTGTTCGGCAGATGTTGAAGTCTGGAGATCATCCCTTGTTTTTTATTGAGTTTAAGCAGAAGAATATCAATGTGTAGATCCCAAGTTAGGTCGTGAGAGATAATTAGTCCCAAATATTTAAAGGATTAGACAGTAGTAATTATTTGGTTATCATAGTAAATCGGAGGGGGGTTAGGTATTTTACGTTTGTTACGTTGGAAGAAGAACATTAGCTTGTTTTTATCAATATTTACTGTTAGTGTTCGCATCGTTCCATTGTTTCAGGTCAGAAAGGGTCGCATTAGGATTTAAGTAGTAGCTGTGTCATATCAAACTTAGATAGTAGGAGAGCGCATAAAAGATAGTCTGAATAGGAAATACAGCAAATGGGATGTCATTTCTGCACAGGTTGAACAAAAGGGGTGAAAGTATCAAACCTTGTGGAACGCCCTAGTTTCTTATTATAGGCGCTGAAGACAATCCCTTGTGCATCAAAAATACGGTCTGTCAGTCAAAAGGCTTGTTAACCACTTCAGAGGGGGTCGGTGAATGTTATAAAATGCTGATAGCTTATAAAGAAGGAGAGGAATAGGGCGGCCATTTCCTTTGCGGCATTCTCCGTGAGTTCAAAACATGCAGTTTCGACATCCCGGTTACGTACAAACCCATGTTAATAGGGATAATTAGGTTATATATACAAACGAATCGGGAAAGTCGTATGTAAAAAAGCTTCTCGAAAATCTTTGCAAATACAAATAGTGTAGAAATTGGGCGATAGTTTATAAATAATTTTGGGTCGCCTTTCTTAAAAATCGGGCTGATTCTTGTTAACTTATTGAGTGGATAAATACCCGAACTTATTGAGTGGTTAAAGATATAAGCGAGTGGGAATGAAATTACGTGAGAGACAGCAATTGTAACATCAGACCGAAATCCCAATGGGTCTGGAACAGGGGATGATTTAAGACGAGAGATAGCATCAGACACTTCTGAGGGTGTAGTAGACGGATATATGAGAGAAGGACGAGACACAAAGGATGAAGGTGTAGTAGCAGCACCTCCTAGAAAGAAAGCCAAACAACTGAAACGTCATACATTGTTATATTTCGACCATTGTTAACCGTATTTCTACCAATGATAAAGCCTTACATTTGGTCGATTTATGATGATGTAACAATGTATGACGTTTCAGTTGTTTGGCTTTCTTTCTAGGAGGTGTTGGTAGTAGGGACTGCAAAAAAAACTAGGTGGGTTAAACGGAACCTTATATAAGTATTTCATATCCGTTGGATGGGAAGAATTAGAGATAGGAGAAGGGGGAAGAAGGCTATGAAGAAAACCTGTTAGCGATGAAGAGTTAATTTGACTTTTGGATTGAGAAGGAGAATAAGATAAATGAGAACCTTTTAGTAATTTATTGAACGTGTGCCATTTATCTTTGCAAGAGTATATCTGAGAAAATAGCATATTGTACGTATATTATGTAAATATAAGGGTCGTACAAATGAAAACGAAAATTATTTATTTTATCCAAAGTGTATACAAGGAATTTAAAAATACTCTCCAAATGCATTAAGGCATTTATCCCACCGTGTAACAAGGCGTGTAATTCTTTTATGGAAGTCTTTCGGTTGCGTGTAGAACCATTCCAAAACCTCTCCCTTCACTTCATCGTCCGGCTGAAACCTGTGGCCTTTCAGATGTTTCTTGAGATCCCCAAACACGTGAAAGTCACATGGAGATAAGTCAGGGCTGTAAGGTGGATGCTGCATTGCTTCCCAGTTGAACTTTTTGATGAGGTCTACCGTTGCTTTCGAGGTGTGAGGACGCGCATTGCCGTGGAGAAGAAGCACTTCTTCTGTAAGAAGTCCTGGACGCTTGCATTTGATGGCCGCGCGCATTGCTTTCAATGTTTTTCTATATCGTGCTGCGTTAACTGTGGTGCCTTTTTCAAGAAAGTCCAGTAAAATCGGGCCTTTGCGATCAAAAAACACTGCCAACATCACCTTCCCCGTGCTGTTTGCGATTGCTTTTGATTTTTTCGGGAGTGGTGACCCATAATGCTTCCATTGACGACTTTGACATTTGCTTTCGTGCTTATAAGGATTATATCTCAAAAGCAGTATAATTTAGAGTAATTATTGTACGGACCTTTCTTATAGCGCTCTACTTAACCTTTAAAATGATATTTTACAAAAGCAAATCAGATGGTAAATAATAGAGATAACGGTGATTTTCTAAAATGAAAAGGCGCCATTTTGATGACTTCATCACCCTTATTCGCCACGCACCATTGAATGACGCCATCATAGTTATTCATCAGGAGACCATTACTGATGATAAAATAACACGCCGATCTTACAATCATTTAAGCTGCTACCGAATGACATATGCTCTCCTACTAACTAAGATTGGTAGAATGAGAAGGTTGCGTAAAAGTCCAATGATTTTCAAGGGAAACAAGGGCTTCGATGCTTTCATGGCTTTTCTTGATTATTCAAATCGTGTGTAAAACAATTTCAGGGGGTATTATAGAGGTCAAGGTAAACACAAAATGTCCTATGAACATGGGTCCGAATTTGAACGATAACTGAGATATGAACAGAAATAAAAATGCCGCCACCAAGATCAACAAGTTAATAACTCAGGTTCTGTAAAGCTTAGATTAAGGAAATTTGGAGGAATGACAGGGTACATAAGACTGTGTATACCCTTAAAATTTGATCCAATTCCAACAAGTTTTCGAGTTACGCAGTCAAAATTGTAACAAGTGCTGGTTAGTACTCACAAGTGAACACGTGTTATGATATAGAATGAGTAACTCGGAAACTTCTCGTTGGAAATCGATCAAATTTTAACGGTATACCCTATTATCCTCCAAATCTCATTAATCTAGGCTTTACAGAACCTGAGTTATTAACTTGTTAAACTTGGTGGCGGCATTTTTATTTCTGTTCATATCTCAGTTATCGTTCTAATTCGGACCCATGTTCATATGAACTTTTTTGCTTAGAATCACCCATACTAACTCCCCTAGAAGTTTGTACAATGAATTCTGAGACACCCTGTATAAGATGATAACAAGTCTTGGTTTGCAATTTTTTTAATTAGTTAATGCCATATAATTTGTTTTATTTTTTGGCCTTCTTGATCGTTCAAATTCGGACCCATGTTCATAGGACTTTGTGTTTACCTTGATCTCTATAATACCCCCTTAAATTGTTTTACACACGATGAGAATCACCCTGTATATGACTACACTCATGCTGAATATAATTACGATGTTGAAACCTCTATTGAAACTAATTTGATTAAACAGTGAATTAGAGTTAAATTAAGCAGTGAATTTTTAATTCTTATAATACTGAACACAATTAAAATGAATATAGATTTTAAGAGGATATGCTGGGATTCTTGAGCCGACCATGTCCATTGGGCATCTCTGGTGTATTTTCTCAGAGGTGGTTCTGCTTGTGCATACCTCACTGGGTTTTGTTCCTATATGACTGGAATCGGCAGATCATCGTCGATGTAAGTAAAGGGAATCACTGGCTCGTGCACTAATTTTTTACTCATTTCTCATTCCGTTGTACGTTTCAGCTTTTTTTTATGCAAGTGGGTCCCTAGCTTAACGTAAATTTGATCGCATTTTATCAAATGGATTAGTGGTTATTGAGCTTTAAACATCGCTTTAATTTTGGGTACAATTCTTTGGTTATTGAGGTTAGATAATAAATTAAATATACCAGATGACAATTATTTGTATTATATTTATTGCGTTTTATTATATTTTTTTTCTTAAATAGCTGAACCGAATGAGACGTTTGGAAGTTACATGAAACTTGCTCTTTTGCCTGATATTGTAGCTTGTTTATATTGCGTTTATGTAGTTGCCTTCAGTTTTAATTTCAACGCAGCTCTGATAGATTCCTATTTAAAACAGGTAAGAATGGTGTTGTCTATAATGAAAATTAAAAAAAAAATTAAAATAAAACCGAACGTACTGATTATATTTATCACAAATAAATTTATAGTAGCTTTCATGAGTTAGAATTTAAAAATAGCAATATACACATAATAGAATGGAAATTTAATTAGGGCGTCAGCTGTAGACATCATTTGCACTCTTTCAGTAACTTATTTCAAATTTATAATTTCCATATAAGAAATAGAACAAATGTTTATGCGTTAAGCACACTATGTAAACTCTAAGCAGACGTTTTACAGTAAATTAAGTAATCGCTCTAAATTTCTGATGAAGCTATCCATTGTATTGTTTCTTCAGTTCTGAGTCATAAGACCTTATAAATGTTTCGTCAATAGCTACGATAAAATTCAGATTCATATATCCTACATTTACATAATATTCCTGCTGGAGCAGTGTAACCACTTGCTTGTGTCATTTGATCTTGGTCAAGTAATACGGAACTTCACAAGATATTGGTTTCCTGGCCATATATTTAATCACAGAGCGTTTGCTAGACTTCTCGGAACAAATTTAACCATACCATCTGAAATGAAGAAAGGCATTCATTCCCAAAGTCCATATTTCCAAAGTTTGGCAATGTAGTGTTACCACAAGTAACTCGACTTTCGTGATTAGTCATTGCGCTTTTTGTAAATTTACGCGGAATGTTCGGAAAATAGAACCCCATTCTAGAATGCAAACGTTAACAAAGTATGCGATTAGGCCAAGGATGTCCTGCACACAGTATGCCTAAGGAGGGGATGTGTTCCTCGCACATTAGACTCGAGCTCAAAAACAGATTGGCTGCTTTTTATACCGGGTGATCCAAAAGTCAGTAGAGTTTTTAAAACCTTATAATTATTAAACTATTTATAATAAAACGATGCGGTTTGCACAGAAATGCTCAGAAACGCGGAGGGTTTTTGTTTATAATGAAAA
>JAHWFO010111249.1:77609-100011 GCA_023313115.1 Rhysida immarginata | reverse complement strand
ACCAATCCGATACACAAGAGTCTAAATCTGGTTATAAATTCATTCACTTTGCTGCTTATAAGACGCAATTTTTGCAATTTGGCTATTCTCATCATCTGAGTTTGACCTCCTGCGAACACATTAGTAAAAAGTATATTAAATCTAGCCCATGACTTAGGGAAATTGACCGCAGCTAGAGCCTATATCCAACTAGTTGCTGCTCATTTGAGGTATGCCAGAATAAAATGAACCCAATTCTCTAATGATATATTTTGCAGGCGCCTATTAAGGTGAATTGTCTAAGGAGATCCTCACGGTCTTCCTGCTTGTGCCAGCCAATTAAGGGAATTGTAGGCCATCAATGGCTACCTGGGTTAAATCTGCTTTCATTTGATGATCAGCTTGGATAAGCGCATCAAAATGCGGTAAATAGCTGGTCTGAGGCGGCGCTTCTACCTAAGGGTTTAGCACAGTATCTTGCTCCATAGCAAATAACAACCCGCTCTACAAAAACTAACGGTTCGAGTGATACTTTTATCGACCTAAGAGTATAGCAATTAATCAAGAATTCATTATGTTACAGCTTGATATTCCTGAGAAAAAAGGAAAAAAGAAAACAACGATAAAAAGTCAGGCAAATAATCGTTAATTTTCATAAACAATTAAAATTTTTCACAAAAACTTGTATATGGTCTTACATTTTGTTATGATTCAGGAATAACTAACACAGCCTTCACTTAAATTAGCAAGCCCGCAAATAATATCTCTTTAGCTTGTTAAAGTATTCTGATTCCATTAAATTTTTATATTAATTATTTTTTTACTGAATACTTGGTGCGCAGAGACAGAACAAATAAAACCCAACAGTGAAAAGAAAACAAGATGCAGTAAATTATTAAAGGAAAACCTTGCTTATACAATAAAATAACTCGAACCTCCCCATACTGTTTTTGTGATCGTTTAACAAGACACTAACAAGACTCTTAAAACTTAGCATCTGGAAAACAATCTAAAATGGGTGGGATGGATGAATACACAATATGGGTGGAAATATTTTTTTTCTATAAGCCACCGTTGAAAAACCACGCCTGATACCAACAACTTGTATATGTTCTGTGTCACGAATAAATTGGCAGAGCCCAACGCAGTGGAATTAATGACCTAAAGTTTGAACACAGAAATCATTTACAAGATAAAAAAAATTGGGATAGCAAAACAATATTTGTTAAGAAACTACAAGCTTCAGACACCTCCAAAGGTGAATTATTACTGATGCTCACTTGCATAGAAGAGATCACAGTATCTTACATGATACTAACACTCAGTGAGGCCATAAAGCTTATAAATGAATGATTATTTATGCTAGACACAATAATTACAGACAATGACGATTAAATTTAAGAAAAATTTGTTAACCTAAACATAACTGTAAATTCAATTACTGAGAAGCAATTTGAAATATTTATAATCAGTAACTAATATAATATGAAGCATAAGCATCATTATTTCCTTAATGATTACACATTTCAAGTAGTAAACAATAGTTAATAAATAAAAACGAAAAATAAAATAATAATTAACAATAACCAAAATAATTATTAAATAATAAGTAAAATCAAAATAAAACTATAAATATTAAATCAAATAAAAAGCTAACATTCCGGACAGAGACTATCCTTTATCAAATCAAAAAGGATAATTCTCTAAAGACGATTAGAATATTAGAGAATTATCCTGAAGTTATGAAAAAAGTAAATCGACAATCGAACAGTGTAGTGAAAAGAAAGACGCGAATGGTCCAAGAGCCAAGCTCACTTTGCACGCTCGCCCAAAGATTAAACCAGAAGAGGTACACTGAACTGGGAGAGAAGCCTGTGAGCCTCTTTAGTCCTCCAGAGAATAAGTCCCAAGAAAGGACGAGAGTCAGATTGCAGATTGACGAATAGAGTCCCCAAAAATCAGCAGGATCTAAAAGATCCAATAGTTGGGGAAGACGGCCTTGTTAACGTCATCAAAGCAGACATCCAGGATATGGCGGGGTCTTCGAAACCTGAGGGGACCCTTAACAACGAGTGGGTCGTCCAGGATACCAGAACCCAGGGTGTTTTCATGATTCTCCATCTTGGATAGCATGTTCTTCATAAGAGTCTGGACAAAAGTGCCTATGTGGGTCATCCCCAAATCCTCATAGATAGAGTGGTTGTTGGCAACTCTTTTGTCAAGTTGAGCAATGGATGGGAGAGCAACATTTTGGAAGGTCTGGAGATGCCTTCCACCTAGATTTGCAAATAGAAGCCTAAGCAGGTATTCCATGAAGTAAAATAGTACGAATCACAACCTTGTATATCAAGAGTTTGTTATCCACACCAAGAGCACTGTTTCGCCCCAGAAGTGCAATCAAACTGAACCTCGCTTTCTTTGCTTTGTTGAGCGCGTATTAGACTTGTTCGTTCCAATTTAGTTTGGAGTCGATCATGACACCAAGATATTTGTAGCTTTTTACCCACTCAAGTTTCTTGCGAAATAAGAAGAGAGGCTTTGGAGGGTTTTTGCATTTGCGAGTGATAAACATGACCTTGCACTTTTTGACATTTTGCTTTAATCGCCACTTAGTGAACCAGCTCTCGCACTGATGTAAAGCTTTTTGAAGTCGAGTGATGACATGTGCTGGGTTTCGTGCCCAGGTCATGATGGACCCGTCGTCAGCAAATACGTAAAGATTACACTTTCCAAACTTGGGAAAGTCATGGATAAAGAAGTTGAATAATGCTGGCCCCAAGACAGAGCCTTGGGGTACACCAGCATTAACATCGCAGGGTTCAGACAAGCAGTCCCCAACCTTAACACGAAAAGTTCTCATTGATAGGCAGGAGGGAGCGAACCAGAGCAGATAGATCGTCAGGGAACCCGTATGTAATCATTTTGTTAATGAGCCCATCATGCCAGACTTAGTCAAAGGCCTTTTGGACATAGAGGAAAACGAGACCACCAAACATAGAGAGGTTGAGAGGACCGTTTAAATCAGCAACGAGCCTCTATAAACTGAAGCTGACAAGAGTGGCCTGGAGGGAAGCCAAATTCCTCATTACGAAGGAGGCTGTTTGTCTCGCAGTACTCGTTGAAGCTCTTGAGTATAGTGCGCTCAAAGACCTTGGAAAGCATGGCAACAAGCTAATGGGCCTATAACTTGTGGGAAGAGCAGGATAAGAGCAGGATAACAATAGTCCTGTTGCTTTTAAGGGCCCTCACCATACTCCAGAGAGAGTTATCCTGGACGGACAGACTTTTAACTTTGTCGTTCCATCTTTGATTCCTTAAATCCTTAATCTGCTCACTTACCTTGCGGTTTAGCCTGTTGTACTTCGTCTTGAAGTGAAGAAACCTGGTACGCTGCCAAAGCACCTGGTACTTCTGATGGTGTTTTTTTTCGTGGATGAGTTGCGTGATGGAGGGAGGAAGTTCCAGATGGTCTGACCGCTTGCAATCCACTGGAGTAGCACTTGCATTTGTAGCCATCTTGATGGAGTGAGTGATCTTTTAGATATTTTAGTCAATGTCACTGCTGGTGACGAAATCCTGATAGGGAATGTTACTGTCGTTCTCTAAAAAATTTCCAGTCCTGCTTATAACGAAGATTTATTCTCAGGTCGATATTTATCCCCTTACAATTTAGTGAAACTGGTAGGTGATCAGATGAAAAGGCATTTACTGTAAAAATACTGTAGGGTTTGAAAAACTCCTTGAGAACTGCAATGTCGAGTACGTCACTAGCGGATGAGTGGTCACAGTGGTATGTATCTTCAAGAGGGCCAATAACCGAAGTGTCATTCTGATCTACCTTGTACCTATAAAGTACCAAGCCACTTTGATTAGTGCATCTGGAGTTCCAGTGTGGATGTTTCGCATTCAAATCACCCAGACAGTAGTTTATCTAAATCGTGAGAGTCTAACTTGTGCCTGAGTGGGTTCTATAGGGAAGTAAACTTGACCTGTCCAATATCAGCATCTTTGATGACAATGGAAACTGCTTCCACATTGACAAGGTTAGGTGTGAAAATGTTAGTGTGATTAATACCTTTTTGACAACAATAGCTACCCCACCAGAGACTGGATCTGAAACTTCCTAGGGGGCCTATCTTTTCGGTAAACATAGTACCCTGGTAGATTGATAGCCTTACTCTGCTTGAGATGGATTTCGCACAAGAAGGCAACATCCATGTTCCAGCTTGTGAGGAAATCGTAGAACTCATGACACTTGCCAGGGATGCCCCTCGCATTCCATATAGTGCAACGTAGCTTACCTTGATTTATAACTTTGTAAGGATGTCTATCCATGATTATTGTCTTGTCTCTGTTTGAGTGGTCTGTGGCAACATCTTTTAACATATTCATTAGGTTACCCAGATACCTTTGAATTTTAACCAATTCGTCGTGATCAGCGACTCCCTTACTAATAGAAGCAGAAGCAACCACAGCAAAAGTTCTTCCTTCAGCTACTTTGGAAGTTCTATTCATTTTAACTTGTGGGTATTTGGGACACTTAGTATAACTTTATGTGTTCTAGCCTTCACATCGAATACATTTAGGAGGGTGTTTACCTTTTATATTGACACAGTCCCTTGACTGGTGGTCGCCCGCACACATGTTGCAACGCGGTGATTCGGTGCAGCCTTGGGACACGTGCTCAAAACGTAAGCAATTGTAACATTGTAAGGGCTTTATGTTGCGCCTAAACAATTCAACTGTTACAGCAAATGAACCAATACGCTTTAAGTTTAGGAAAGATTTATTGTGCTCAGTATTTTGTAGGAGGACTAGGTCCATTGGCATCTCGGGTGCACCATTTGCTTTTTTGAGTCTAAATGCCTTATCGGGGAAGTAGTTAGCGTTTCTAAGGTCTGCGCAAAAATCTTCCACGTCATAGGTTATGTCCACATTACGGACAACGTATTTTAATAGCTTCTCAGACTTGAGCTGATGATGCTGGATTTTAAGCACGCCATTCATTTTGATTCCTGACACGAGGGCTTTGTGCGTTTCGACAATCGACAATCGAACAGTGTAGTGTATCGGTATTCGTGCTTCAAGTTCATAAAGCACTTGAAGCTTAGCTGATTCAGTGATTCAAGTTCATATCGGTATTCGTGCTTGAAGCATAGCTTCCATAATCTTACCCTTCATAATCATATTCCAAGGGAAATACACTGAACTAGAAAAGAAGCCTGATGTACACACAGAGGTCATCCAAAGTGTGAAAGAAAATTGCCTCCTCTTGGTGGAGGAAAATTTGATTGACGATTGTCTGAAGTAGGAGTATATTACATAGTAAGCCACAGAAAAAACGAAAGAATTTATGAAACCCAGTAATCTGGGAAGATGACATTATCAATGTCATCAAAATTGACATCAAGGATATGTCTTGGATTACGATGCCTTTTTCTATGTAGAGAATGTTTTAGAATGCCAAAGACTAGATCATTCTCATGATTTGCCATAATAGGCAGCACGGTTTTCATGAGCTCTTGAACATATTTCCCGACATGGTTCATATCAAAGTCATTATGAATGGAGTAATTGCGAGAAATTCTCCTATCTAATTGTGCAATAGTCCTTAGGGTAATGTTCTGGAAAGTCTGGAGTTCCTTCCATCTTGTCTTGCAAATCGTAGCCCAGACGGGCATGCCATATAGCAAGATGACACGAACAATTATTTTGTATAAGAGTAGTTTGTTATCAACACTGAGGGCACTGTTACGACCCAACAGAGCAATTAAGCTAATCTTTGCTTTTTTGGCCTTGTTCATCGCATAAGTCACATGCATATTCCATGATAGTTTTGAATCAATAACAACGCCAAGGTATCTATAATTATCAACCCATTCCAAGTATTTGCCATATAACTTTAAGGAGTCAAGATTTCTCTTTTCCTTCTTAGTGATAAACATTGCTTTGCATTTGTCTACATTCAGTTTTAATCGCCACTTGCTAAACCAGATTTCACATTCTTTAAGGGCTTTCTGCAAACGTGATACAACAACACTAGGCTGGCGTGCCCATGTCAGTATAGCAGCATCATCCGCATAAAAATATAGCTTGCAGTAAGAGATTTCAGGGAAGTCACGTATATAGTAATTGAACAGAACTGGCCCCATCACTGATCCTTGTGGGACACCGCCATTTATCTCACAGGTATCAGATAATTCATCTCCAACTCTGGCCTGAAATGACCTGTTGGATAGAAACGAGTGAATTAGACTAATTAAATCATGTGGGAAACCATCAGGTATCATTTTATAAATAAGCCCTTCATGCCAGACCTGATCAAATGCTTTATGAACATCTAAGAAGATGACGCCGCAATACATCGAAAGATTAAGGGGAGTGTTAACATCCGCTATAAGTCTCCAAACTTGGAGCTGGCAAGAATGTTCCGCCCGAAAACCAAATTGTTCTGCACGGATGAGATTATTGGTTGTGCAGAAATCTAAGAATCTTGTGAGAATTGTTCTCTCCAAGAGTTTGGATATAGAAGACAGCAAACTGATGGGCCTGTAGCTTACAGGGTTTGCAGGATTTTGACCGGGTTTAGGGATACTTAGGACAACAGACTGTTTCCATGTATCCGGAACGTAACATTTATCCCAACAGTCGTTTATAATTTTAGTGATATCACTAGCTACATTAGGCGGTAAGTTTTTTTAAGGCATTGTTATTGATAGTGTCTTTCCCTGGTGCCTTCTTTTTCTTGAGTTTCTTAAAGCAATTTTGAATCTCAGCTACCTGTATTTTATGTTTGGCCACATGATGGCTATTGTTGTAATAGTTTGTTATGCTGCTTTCTACCATTTTGGATATCTCTAGTCCTTCTGGACGATCATCCTTTGGAGTCACAAATTGTTTTTTAAGTGAATCAGCAATAAGCTGTGTTTTGTCTTGGTCATTAGTTATGAAATGTCCATTAGTGTCTAAAAGCGGTGGAATGTTCCTGGCCTTTTTGTTTTGTAAGGCTCGAATCATGCACCATATAGAATTGTCCTGGGTTGACAAACTCTTCACCTTTTCATTCCATCTATCGTTACGAAGTTTATTTACTTCCTCATGTACTCTTCTCGTAAGTCGGTTATATTTGGTTTTAAGCCATGGCTCTCGTGTTCGGTGCCATTGCCTCCTTACCCTGTTTCGTTGATCTATTAGATACTTGATTGCTGGAGTAAGATCGAGATGGTCAGGCCGTTTCACGTCTACTGGAGAAGCACAAGCATTGATGGCTTCAGTAATACGTGTAGTGACCCTTTCAACATTTATGTCTATCTCCTCCGTACTATGCACGTTATTGATTAGATTACTGTCATTTCTGAGAAGATCTCTGAAAAGTTTCCAATCTTGTTTAAGCCCCATTTGTTCTCTGCAGTCAATATTGAGATTTTCAAAATTCAGTGCGATCGGTTTATGATCTGAAGATAAATCATCAACAGTAAAAATTTCGAATGGCTTATAGAAGCCTTTCAGCAAAACAATATCAAGGACATCACTTGTATGTGAGTGATCACAGTAATACGTGTCGTTTACAGGACCTATCGCAATGATATCAGTTTTGCTCAGTATATATCTAGATAATATGACACCGTTCTGATTATGACGTTTTTAGTTCCATTGTGAGTGTTTAGCATTCAAGTCACCCGCCATTACCACTGGGATACTCCCAGAGAATAGCTCATCGAGCTCGTCAACATCGATCTTATGCTTGGGAGAGTTGTAAAGAGCCAGGAATTTAACATCGCCAACAATAGTATCCGTGATAATAACAGAAGCAACCTCCATTCCTGTATACATTCGTATGAGGTCTTCCCGATGCCGAATGCCTTTTTTAATGATAATTGCTGCACCTCCAGATGAGCTTTTGACATTGGGAGTAATAATTCTATCTTTGCGATAAACACAGTAGCCCGGGATTCTGAAGTCCTGGCCCGGCTTTAGATGTGTCTCACAAACAAATGCCATGTCTATATCCCATTTAATCAAATAGTTATAAAACTCAATACGCCTCCGGGGAATTCCCCTGGCGTTCCGTATGACGCAACGAAGCTTTCCTCTGTTAATAACAGTATAGCGTCGATCAGCCATAATCTCAGTGTTTGCTCGTAAGAATTCCACTCATTTGTGGATATTTTTTGCCTAATTCATTATACAAATGGCATATACTGCCAAGTTGTTTGCATATGTCTTGAATGTCATTTATGTTAAATCTTTTATCCGTTTTCGAGACTATTGAGGCATAGGATGTCTCCGGAGTAACTTTAGTTGGGACTCGTTTGACTTGCGGATATTTTGGGCATTTTGTATAACTGGATGTGTGCTGCCCATCGCATCTTATACACTCTGGAGGATCTTGTCCTTTAACATTTGGGCAGTCTCGTGACTGGTGGTCTTTAGCACATTTGTTACAGCGAGGGGCTTCAGTACACCCTAGAGATATATGACCAAATCGTAAGCAATTAAAGCATTGTAATGGTCTCTTATTACCTCGAAACATTTCAACACTGACAGCTAAGGGCCCTATGCAGGTCACACTTTTTAGTGTCTTATTGTGTTCAATGTTTGATAACAGAACCAGAATCATGGGCATATCTATTGATCCTTTGGCTTTTTTAAGCCTAATCACTTTCTCAGGAAAGTAGTTAGCCTTTTTCAGGTCTTCCTTAAAATCGTTAAGGTCATAGTTCACGTCTTCGTTTCGTATAACGTATTTGAGGACTTTTTCCGATTTAAGTTGATGATGCTGAATCTTTAGCACGTTATCAGCCTTAATGCCCGACACCAATTTACTATGCGTTTCCTCATCATGACACCTTATTTTGATCGTCTCTGCTCTGCCTGTGTGTACAGTAATTTGGTTAATCGCCACATGCTTTTGAATCTCGCCCAGGATTTGCTTGATTGGCTGACCGTGAGTACGTATTATGATTGGCGAAATATAGGAGCTGCTCTTGGTATTTGGCTTTTCAACATTTTTTCGCTGTTCGGACTTGCTTTCTCGAAAAGCAACAGCGATTGTATCATTTATATCAACAACATCCTTAATGTTGTCAATTTTCAACCCTTTTTTAGCCTTTTTAGATTTTGCAGGTTTCCATTTATCCGTATCATTGTATAGCCCTTTGCGATTTGTACTAATCGGGTCTTTGCCATCGTTATCATTACTCCCTAAGCCGGAGGGGATAATTTCCATAGGCTGAGGATTCACACTCTCTGTTTCACAAGAGTCTCTTAGATAGTCAGAAGTTACACCAGTAGGCTGATTACCTTTCATTGACAGAGCAGAGAATTGATCTTTGAGGAACTGCTCCAACTTATTAAAGTTCTTGTTGGCTTCATTACGTGCTGCAGATATTTCAGCATTCATATTAGCAATTTTATCGTGGATTTCAGTTATGTTCCCTTTTAGTGACTCCACTTTTCCTTGTAAATTATCATATTTAGTGCACATTTCTTGGCGCATAACCTCTAGCTTATCCTTAATTATAGCATCAAAAGCTTCGAATCTGTAATCTTTACAGGCATCTTTATATATCTCGCCATACGTATATTTACCATCACTTGTTTTTTGGCTTGCAATGCCACTTAACGCTTTGCCTGAGTCTGGCATTATGATAAAATTTAAAATAATAAGTAAAGAATAGTCAGACTGCTAGCCCTTAAAAGGGCTTTTCCAGAATAAGATCTGTAGAAAAAACAGCCTTAAAGAATAGGATATAATAAACCGCTGACCTTAAGAGAATGCGCCTTCAATTAACGTTCCATCTCCAATCTTTACCACCTAAGAGTAGGATACCATCTATGAGTAGGATGATGCTGAGTAGTCCTCTCTGGTGAGTAGTCCCAAAATGTTTGTGCGTTCGACAATCGACAATCGAACAGTGTAGTGAAAAAGAAAGACGCGAGTGGTCCAGGAGCCAAGCTCACTTTGCACGCTCGCCCAAAAAGTAAACCAGAGGAAGTACACTGAACTGGGAGAGAAGCCTGATGAACCTTTTTAGTCCTCCAGAGAATGAGTCCGGAGAAGGGACGAGTCAGATTGTGGATTGACGAATAGAGTCCCCAAAAATCAGCAGGATCTACAAGATCCAATAGTTGGGGAAGACGGCCTTGTTAACGTCATCAAGGCAGACATCCAGGACATGGCGGGGCCTTCGAAATTTGAGGGGACCCTTAACAGCGAGTGGGTGGTCCAGGATACCAGAAACCAGGGTGTTTTCATGATTCTCCATCTTGGGTAGCATATACTTCATAAGAGTCTGGACAAAGGTGCCTATGTGGGTCATCCCCAGATCCTCATAGATAAAGTGGTTGTTGGCAACTCTTCTGTCATGTTGAGCAATGGACCGGAGAGCAACATTTAGGAAGGTCTGGAGATCCTTCCACCTAGATTTGCAAATAGAAGCCCAAGCAGGCGTTCCAAGAAGTAAGATAGTACGAATCACAACCTTGTATATCAAGAGTTTGTTATCCACACCAAGAGCGCTGTTTCGCCCCAGAAGTGCAATCAAACTGAACCTCGCTTTCTTTGCTTTGTTGAGCGCGTATTGGACTTGGTCGTTCCAATTTAGTTTGGAGTCGATCATGACACCAAGATATTTGTAGCTTTTTACCCACTCAAGTTTCTTGCCAAATAAGAAGAGAGGCTTTGGAGGGTTTTTGCATTTGCGAGTGATAAAAATGACCTTGCACTTTTTGACATTCAGCTTTAATCGCCACTTTGTGAACCAGCTCTCGCACTGATGTAAAGCTTTTTGTAGTCGAGTGATGACATGTGCTGGGTTTCGTGCCCAGGTCATGATGGACCCGTCGTCAGCAAATAAGTAAAGATTACACTTTGTAAACTTGGGAAAGTCATGGATAAAGAAGTTGAATAATGCTGGCCCCAAGACAGAGCCTTGGGTTACACCAGCATTAACATCACAGGGTTCAGACGAGCAGTCCCCAACCTTAACACGAAAAGTCCTCTTTGACAGGAAGGAGCGAACCAGAGCAATTAGATCGTCAGGGATGTTAGATCGTAGGTAATCATTTTGTAAATGAGCCCATTGTAGCGTCCCCTCCCCCGCAATACCAATTATGTGGTACTTAAGAGTCAGCGCCCAAGTACCTGGGGAGGGAAAAGCTAAAGTTCGAGACCGATAAAAGAGAGACTCCTAATACCACTGTGGTTGACTATAATCAATTTATTCTTCAAAACTATATGTGAACATAATATACATGCCTTAAGACTAAAGACTCACCCTGAGGGGCCCCCTAGTTTCATGCAATATGTCGAAATTAAGGTTTACATAACGTGATCTTTTTTTTATAACAGAATCAACAACAATCAAACCAGCCGGCACTCTTGTCAGAAGAAAAGGACAGTCCGCAGCTGACTAACAGTCTACTTGAGGCGAGGGCGACCGCTTGACATTGAAATTTGGGTGCTGCGATAACTCACACTGCCGAATCAAATATTCCCTAAATACCAGCGCCTAAACGCGCAATGCTCTCCTTTAAAGTTTTGAAAGGGGGGAGGAACAGTGACCCCTCTTGGTCAATGTGAGCTACCCATTACATTTCCCATTGAAAGAACCGTCTCAGTGACTGATAGCATGTACTATATACATATGCAGGCACTGGGTTCTCTCATTTCAATGGTCAAGTATTTATGCCGGATTACCACTCGTGCCTCAGAACTTGCTGACTGATTTCCATTTTGTTGGCAAGAGTGCTTAATAAAAATTAGATTCCGTATTATTATTCTATTTTTAACCAGCTGTCTATGTTAATGTAACCTTATTCTACTATGCAAGAATAAAACGAATGCGCATCCTGTTCATTTAGTCCGTCTCGGGCTTATATCAGACAACACTCCGTTGTTTCGATAAATTGCTTACACTTGGGTCCATGGTTTCCGTGAATGAATCAAACTGACTCACCATATCTTCACAACCTAGACAGTTTCAAATGACGGTCGAGGGCTTGCCATGCTCCACTTAACTATCTCTTGCACACGGTGTCGTCACGTCCATTACCACTCCTAATGCCATAATCGGGGTCCTTCAAGAATTTTCGTGTGCTGCACGTCTCCACTCGGTCGGTAAGGCGATCCGGTTATTCATGTTGAAAGAGAATTACACAAGATAAAAGTCAATAAATTCAATTTCAGAGCTAATAACACATATTTACTTGTTTCTCGGTAAAACGTAATTAACCCTTCTTACGGATTGCAATTATTCCTTTCTTTCAGAGTTCAATAACAGTCTTGATCACGTCCAAAACAACTTACTACCGCTGGTATGATTTCTTCTATTTCAAATATATATTAGGTATCATTCATAATGAGCTTTCGTAACGTTCCATAGAAATAGCAGAATTTATTACAGGAACCTCTCTCAACAGCGACACGAGAAGAAGCGCACATAAAAAAAAATATTCACAGAAGACACAAGAATTTTCACAACAAACGAAAACACACGTTCCTCCAATTCGCCGAAAACGATCGCAACAATCCTCTGCTGGAAGCTGAGCTATCTTCTCCGAATTCCCATTAACAATACAGCTCCAACAGAGGACTATGACGATCGCTCACGGCATATCTATCTATCTGAAACAACAATACAATACACAAATTATTTCAAACGCACCACAAACAAAAACCTCACACAACAAACAACCCTCACTACTATTACATAACCAACAAATAAAAACAAAACAACTACCGATAACACACCTTATTTGCTATTATGACTACCCTCCCACCATCAGACACACGTGACTCATAAAACGGAACGTCACACCATCATGCCAGACTTGATCAAAGGCCTTTTGGACATCGAGGAAAATGAGGCTAATAAACATAGAGAGGTTGGGAGGACCGTTTAATTCAGCAACGAGCCTCCATAACTGAAGCTGACAAGAGTGGCCTGGACGGAAGCCAAATTGAGGTTGTTTGCATCGCAGTAGTCGTTGAACCTCTTGAGTATAGTGTGCTCAAGGACCTTGGAAAGCATGGGCAACAAGCTAATGGGCCTATAACTTGTGGGAAGAGCAGGATCCAGTCCAAGTTTAGGAATGGTGATGATGACTGAGTCCTTCCAGGCACTAGGGAAATGGCCGCTAAGCCAGCGGTCATTCATGACCTTGGTGATGATGCGGATAACACTGGGAGGCAAATTCTTGAGAGCACTGTTGGTAATGGTGTCGATGCCGGCTGCCTTTTTTCTTTTGAGGCGCTTTATGATGTCCCATATCTCAGAGGTGCCAATGACATCAGGAGAGCCAAGAGCGTGCTGTGTATGGTCATACCTATCACACACGTCTTTGACTTCACGAGTAATATTGACCAGATCATCCTCTTTGGGCGTAGAGAATTGGCTCTTCAGTGAATCGGCGATAATTTGTGCTTTGTCCTGGTCATTGCAAACGAAATCGCCACCCTCTGTAAGCAAAGGAGGAAGAACAATAGTCCTTTGGCTTTTAAGGGCCCTGACCATATTCCAGAGAGAGTTATCCCGGACGGACAGACTTTTAACTTTGTCGTTCCATCTTTGATTCCTTAAATCCTTAATCTGATCACTCACCTTGCGGTTTAGCCTGTTGTACTTCGTCTTGAAGTGGAGAAATCTGGTACGCTGCCAAAGTCTTCTGAAAGGTTTTCTTCGTGGATGAGTTGCCTGATGGAGGGAGGAAGTTCCAGGTGGTCTGGCCGCTTGCAATCCACCGGAGTAGCACTAGCATTTGTAGCCATCTTGATGGAGTGAGTGACCTTTTTGATATTTTCGTCAATGTCACTGCTGGTGACGGGATCCTGATAGGGAATGTTACTGTCGTTCATAAGTTCTCCAAAAAATTTCCAGTCCTGCTTATAACGAAGATTTATTCTCAGGTCGATATTTATCCCCTCAAAATTTAGTGCAACTGGTAAGTAACCAGATGATAAGGCATTTACTGTAAAAATATTGTAGGGTTTGAAAAACCCCTTGAGAACAGCAATGTCGAGCACGTCACTAGCGGGTGAGTGATCACAGTAGTATGTATCTTCAAGAGGGAAAATAACCGAAGTGTCATTCTGATCTACCATGTACCTATAAAGTACCAAACCACTTTGATTAGTACATCTGGAGTTCCAGTGTGGGTGCTTCGCATTCAAATCACCCGCTATAACGACTGGAGTGGGCCCAGACAGTAGTTCATCTAAGTCGTGAGGGTCTAAATTGTGCCTGGGTGGGTTGTATAGGGAAGTAAACTTCACCTCTCCAACATCAGCATCTTTGATGACAATGAAAACTGCTTCCATATTGACAAGGTTAGGTATGACAATCTTAGTGTGATTAATACCTTTGACAACAATAGCTACCCCACCAAAAGCTGGATCTGAAGCTTTTTTAGGGGGCCTATCTTTCCGGTAAACATAGTACCCTGGTAGATTGAAAGCCTTACTCTGTTTGAGATGGGTTTCGCACAGGAAGGTAACATCGATGTTCCAGCTTGTGAGGAAATCGTAGAACTCATGACACTTGCGAGGGATGCCCCTCGCATTCCATATAGTGCAACGTAGCTTACCTTGATTTATAACTTTGTAGGGCTGTCTATCCATGATTATTTTTTTGTCTCAGTTTGACTGGTCTGCGGCAACGCTTTGCCACTATCCTTTAACACATTCATTAGGTTACCCAGATACCTTTGAATTTTAATCAATTCGTCCTGGTCAGTGACTCCCTTACCAATAGAAGCAGAAGCAACCGATGCGAAAGATCTTCCCTCGGTTACTTTGGAAGTTTTATTCCTTTTAACTTGTGGGTATTTGGGACATATACTATAACTCGATGTGTGCTGGCCTTCACATCGAGTACACTTAGGAGGGTCTTTACCTTTTATATTTGTGCAGTCTCGTGACTGGTGGTCGCCCGCGCACTTGTTTCAACGCGGTGACTCTGTGCAGCCCTGGGACACGTGCCCAAAACGTAGACAATTGTAACATTGTAAGGGCTTCTTGTTGCCCCTAAACAATTCAACCGTTACAGCAAGTGGACCCACGCGCTTTAAATTTAGGAAAGATTTATTATGCTAAGTGTTTTGTAAGAGGACTAGGACCATTGGCATCTCAACTGCACCATTTGCTTTTTTAAATCTAACTGACTTATCGGGGAAGTAGTTAGCGTTTCTAAGATCTGCGCAAAAATCTTCCATGTCATAGGTTATGTCCACATTACGGACAACGTATTTTAATAGCTTCTCAGACTTGAGCTGATGATGCTGGATTTTAAGCACGCCATTCGCTTTGATTCCTGACACGAGGGTTTTGTGTGTGTCCTCGTCGTGGCATTTTATCTTGATAGTGTCTGAGCGTCCGGTATGTGCAGTAATCTTGTCTAACGTTACGTGATTTTTTATCTCATTTAGCACTTCCTTAATCGGTTTCACGTGATGTCTAACGATAATAGGAGGGATATAAATAGCTCTTTTTTCACTTACCTTAATCTTGGAATTTTCCGTCCTCGTCCCCCTTCTGGGTTTTTTGTTACGAACAATTGGCCAGGGACTGTCTTCCAATTCCCCATCACTTCCGTCGGAAGGGCTTCTTTTGTTGCCACCGTTTGCCGAACAGTCATGTTCATCACTTGTTTCCATGGACTCCAATCCGTGCACTTTTTTATCAATGGAGATAGGTTGAAAATTTTCTCTTACATTATTTTCTTCCTTGGAGTTTCCCGCCTTTGGAGTCCCGGAACATTTTTCAAAGGCTATTCTAAGATCATTTATCTTGTTGATAACGTCTGCTCGAGAGTTTTGAATTTCCGTGTTGATTCCATTGAATTTCTCGTTAAAACTTGTCCGTAAGGAGTCGAATCTTTCCTGAGAGATTCCAGCATTTCATTAAATCCTAGGTCAAATGCAGCAAACCTAGGATCTAAACAAGCATCCCTGTAGGCCCTTTCGCAGGACACACTTTTACCGTCAGGCGCCAGCAAAGACACCGTTGCCGACTTCAGTGTTGATACTTTGGACGAAGCCATCGTATTCTTAAAATATAGTTGCGTACACCCCCGGGAGAAGGGGGGGGGGAGAAAACCTCGTAGCTAGGTGTGTGCTAAAGAAGCCGTCGTAAGAAGGACGCACCTAGCCTTATGAAAAAAGTCAGGTTTGCGAGAAAATTAATTCTACGCCAGGGACCGACTCATGAATGATTAGAATAATAATAAATGATATGAAAAGATGTCCTTAGTTAGGTTTACGGGAATATTAATTCCAACGCCAGGGACCAGTACATAAGACGTAACAGAAGGTGAATATGGTGAACCATATGTATTAACAGTACCGTAAAAGCTAGTAAGTATCCAGAGAATAAACCTTCTCATCGAATCCAACTCTCTCATGGAATCCAACGTCTAATTGCTGAAAGAAACAGGACCCGTAGACTATGGCAACGCTATCGTGAACCTTGGCTCAAAACCAAGTACAACAGGTTAGTACGAAGAGTTCAAGAGGAGATAAAAGAGCTTCGCATCAGCTAGATGGAATGAAAAACTCAAAAGCTTGTCGGCTCGCGACAATTCCATTTGGAGTATGGTTAGAGCTTTACAGAAGAAGAAGAATGTTATGCTTCCTCCACTCCGTACACCACAAGGTAACTATGTGCAAACTGATCAGGACAAGACCCAAGTCATTGCAGATTCACTGGAAATGCAGTTTGTTACTCCTACCAACGATAAGCCCGAGAGTTAAACCATGTCTCATCATGTGGAAGTAGGTATTTTCAACTTTGATGAAGTCCCGCAGCATTTTACGAAGTACAACATCGAGGCTGGAAAGATCGCCAACATCATAAGTAAACTGAAAAAGAAGAAGGCTCCAGGAAAAGACAAGGTGAGTAATAACGCCCTTATGAATTTCCCAAAAACTTTATTGAATTTCTCACCAATATCATTAGCGACTGCTGGAAATTTTCTTACTTCCCTGAGGCTTGTAAGAAATCTATTGTGTTGAGTATCCCAAAGCAGGGGCAAAATCCTGCAATTCCCGCGAGCTATCGACCTATTAGCTTGCTACACTCGATGTCCAAGGTGTTGGAGAGAACGATCCTTGTCAGATTCCAAGAACACTGTCTAGCAAATGACCTTTTACGGGCAGAGCAGTTTGGCTTTCGTGCTGCCCACTCTTGTCCGATGCAGATATGGAGGCTCGTTGAAGACCTGAGCACCCCCCTGAACCTATCCAGGTACTGTGGGGTGGTATTTCTCGATGTCAGTAAAGCTTTTGACCAAGTGTGGCATGAGGGCCTTCTCTACAAAATGATCAGACACGGGTTCCTTGCCGATTTGATTTTGATGGTGAAATCCTTTCTGGACGGCAGATCCTATCAAGCCAAACTTGGAGAAAATCTTTCCACACCCCGTGTTGTAAAGGCCGGTGTCCCTCAGGGTTCTGTCCTCGGGCCTATGCTATTTAATTACTTTGTACATGATTTTCCAAAACCCGATAATTGTAATCTGTATTTTTATGCGGATGACACTGCCATTATGACATGGGCACACCAGCCGGCTCACGTTATCACTTGGCTGCAGTGCGCCTTGAAGCAGTTCGAAGACTGGTTTAACTGCTGGAAGTTGAACCTTAACGTCGGAAAGTGTAAGGCTTTGTACCTCAATAGGAAGCTCAAGCATCCCCCAGATTCTCTTGTTCTGTTCAATAAGAAACTGGACTGGGTGGACAACTACAAGTACCTGGGAATTATCATTGACTCAAGACTCTCATGGAACCAGCATATGTCCTATGCTCCGAACAAAGCGAAGAGGGCTAAGTACAGTATCATAGCTCTTATGGGTCGCAACAGCGCCCTCAGCATTGACAACAAGCTACTTCTGTACAAATCGATTATCCGGACCATACTCCTCTATGGCATGCCTGCGTGGGCGACTATCTGTAAAAGCAGATGGAGTGAACTACAGTCATTCCAGAATGTTACCCTGAGGACCATTGCCATGCTGGACAGAAGGATGTTGAAAAACCAATCCATCCACCTCGATTTAAACATGGCCCATATCGGTAAGATTATACAGGATCTCCTTTTGATTATGATACAGAAGATGAAGACTCACGACAATAAGCTTGTGAAAGGGATACTGGAGAATCAAAGAATATGAACTGGCATACGAATTATCGTAAACCGAGGCACGTTCTTGACATCAATTTTGAAGATATTCGCAACGTCTCTTTCCCAGACTACTGGAAGATGTGATAATCTTATTTTTCCTTGTATTTTTTATTTTTTATTTCGTTTGTTTTTTGTTTCTGACAATCGTCAATCTTATTTTCTTTTTGTATAATATGGAAGATCGCTTGGGTTGGTTAGGCTTCTTGACTACCTCAGTGTATTTCATTTGGAGTTTATTCTGGTTAGATGAGCTTTGTGAAAGCGCTGCTTTCGTCCTATCCTAACGAATGTACACTTCACTGTTCGATTGTCGATTGCCACTTACCTTTTAGATGATGAAGTTTTTTGAAATGTGTTGAATTTAATAAAACTCTACCGTTTTGCTATTCCTGGACCTTTTTTTTGTGATATTCACAGCATTCCTGACTTTCATGCATCGTTTAGATATGACTTAGAGTTCATTTTACATGTCCCGTAAATTAGCTTTTACTTTCCAGAATATACGGTTCATTAGAAGATGGCTTCAGTCTAAAGTGACACACAACTATGCCATTGTTAAAATGAGAGATAAATCTTGTGCGGCCCGATTGACCAAGAACAACGCAGAGATAAGACGCATCATCTAAGAGTTACGCTTCCTGCACAAGAAGAAGATGCTGCTTAATCGATCGGTTTTGTTACTACAACTGGAATTGGCTACCTATATCTAACCGGACATCCTACTAAACATCATGGACAGTATTAAAACCTCACTTGACGAAGAGAAGCTAGTGAAATTCGAAACCATGTGCAAAAAACTAGAACGACTACAGAAAAAAGAAAAGGACAACAAGGTCATTAAGTTTTCCTTTCACAACAATGTGGTTAACTTAACGCCCATCGGTTTCACAGACGTGGCGATGGGTGTGCTGAACAAATGACTTAAGCACACCTTATGGAAGCAGCTTAACTACAACGACTACGTCAAAGTGGCAGTTGAAGTTGAATTGGCCATCATAAGACTAAAACAGGAAGATGGTTCTACAGCTCGTGTTACTGCAGCCCAAGAAGTAGAAAAAATCAGCCATGTAACTAGAAAAGTTGCACCTCCGGAAGATCACAAAACAACGACTCTCATCAGAAAGAAACTAGCGGACAACAATGCTTCCATTGTTGAAGCTGATAAAGGCAATGATATTGTTGGGATGCACAACCCTGATTTCAACAGCAAAGTCATCCAGAACAACAGCTTCAAGCTCTTGAAGAAAGACTCCACACTGATGTTCAAGAAGAACAAAGTCCACAGCCAAGGATTTCTGATCCGATCTTTTAAAGAACATTGCTGGAAACATTATTTACATTCTACCACCCGGCAGGCCTCCTCAAGAATATTTGTCCACTGGGAAACATTACTTCCTCTTAAACAGTGCGCACCTGTGTGAAAAATTGGAGAGCCTAAAGATAAGTGACATTTTTGTTCTTATGTCCCTGGACATTATTAACCTGTATACGAGCATTCCCTTCCGAGAGACCATCTCCATTATGGATGGCATACTGAAGAGTGACAAAGTGGACAAAGACGTCAGGACTGACCTCTTGTGCTCTCTCAACACTATTTGTAACCTGAGCTATTTCAACATTGAAGGGAATTTTTATTCTGCACCCAATGGAGTGATGATGGCATCTCCCATTAGTGCCTTCTTATCATAAGTGTCACTTCAACACCTAGAAGAACTCTTTGTCACTTCCATGATGGAGAGCAAAACATTTATAGGGAAGACCTGAGCAGTTTTGGTACAAGGGTAGATTTACACATTCTCTATAGTTCACTTACCATCGGTCAGAGCACACCGACTTCGAGTCGAGGAGAAGCGTTAGGACTGCCGTGTAGCTTCCCAACAGTTAAATAAAAAATTTTTTCTAATTTTTCTTTTAGTACTAATTTTTTGGCAGTTATAGGATTTGTATCATCAGAATATCAAACCTCATTATTGCATATCCCATTAGACTGTTTTTTGTGATTAATTTAAGTTATAGAGTTGACTGTTAACCTTATGAACAAAACTTAGAGGCTAAGTTTTAACCAAAACTTGGTGACGGGGTATGTTTACAAAGGAAACGCAGGACTGATATATACACCATTTGAGGCCATAATCAAAGACAAAACCTGGTGAACAGTGGATACAAGGTTTAAGAGGCACAGTATTACATGATCACTGTAATACTGTCACGGAATCTAAATAATATCAAAGATTCCGATGACAGCATCGGTCGCTTTCGCACACGAATCATCTATTCATTGGCGTGGAAAGCGAGCCGACATTATACTCATTGCCAATGACATAGAGCAGAAGCTGGAAAAAGTAAATAATGCCAATGAGAAGAAAACGTGAAGTCACGAGATCAGGATAAACACTGGAGACTGTGGAAGAAAACGGAGGTGAGAAAAACGTGGAGAGAATTAGTAGATGGCCACGAAGTACTTCGAAAAAATTTCTGCTTTGCATTTCAAGGAAGAGGACAGCAAGAAGAGATAGAATTCCGACGTACCAATGCGGAGAAGCGGACCAACAACGGCAGCGGAATGCGAGCTGCAGAGACGAGTCCCTCGTTAAGCCTGCATTGGTCGCCAAAGTGAACATTAAGATGAGAGAAATCTTCCTACCAAGGCCCTCCTTAAGCTCCATTAATTCTCTAAAGAACTGTCTTAATGCTTTGGCTCTGAACTGTTTGATATAGGCCAGATATCAAGTATTTTTCTCGACCTGTCAAATGAGACATGCCTTTGTTGAACTATGCCACTGTCATTTGAAATATACCTGTCAGATAAGAGGTATATGGCCGTTCGGCTTTTCTCTCTATTTAAATTAACAACTGGGCTTTGTTCTCCCATTGTATCTACATTATATGCCGGTGACTGTCCTTAACCGACACGAAATAAACTTACGTAAACTTACCGTCCTTTCTGCTTACTTTCATTATCGTCAATGCAGGGAAAGGGGATAAACTCTTCCAGTTTAAACATGTCGTTTAATACATCGAATCCTTCTTCCGGCAGCAGCAGAGGAAGTTTATTCCCGTCCTAATTAGTGTGCTCCTCATCCTCACAAAATATTTCAATGCAGAAAAGAGCTACGCAAATTCGTCAGTGCGTCAGCTACGAAAAGTGCTTCATTAGAGAATATGTTTAGTCTCATTAATTTGTCATTGCAATTACATTCAACGTGATAACGTGTATCGAGTAGTGCTTGTCACATAGTAATGTGACAGTTGAGCTTCCCGATGTCCCCAGCCAAACAAATCGTCTGGGGAGCAATGTCGGTTTGCGAGTGCTGCCATCTCTCGACAGCACCCGCAAAGATCAAACCAAGGAGCGTCCTACGCTCGCGCAGGCGGAAGCAAGCGCGAGCCGAAAGCGGAAGCGTCGCAAAAATGAGCGCGGCGTTCGAATTGGTTTTCGGGAGGAGGAGAATAAGAAGAGAGAGAGCGGGGCCTCGAGACGTGAAGGTCGAAAAGGAGGAGCTCCGGACTTTAAGAAGAGAGGAAACGTTGTAAGCACGGCCAGTCTGGCGAGGGCAGACGTGAGCCGACGAAAATTGTGCAACAGCGTGCAGTGCGACCGAGTGGAACCAATTCGGAAAAGTGAGGATAAGACTTTTTGCATGTTAACTGTTGACAGTACTTTTTATCCCGAAGGATTTGACAGCGAGCCTAAGAAGGAGCCCGAGTTCGCCGGCGAAGAAGCCACGTCGACGAGAGCGGTACGGAAGCCCTTCCGAGCCAGCAGAGCCAGGCACGACGTGCTGTTCAAAGAAGTCAGCGAAATTAACATTTCAAGGGTGTTGGTCCTAGTATTCAACGTTCCCAGCAGTATTTCAAGAATATGGAACGAGAAGGAGACGGACAATGGAGCTGAAGACGAAGCGGTCATTTGTATAGCGCCATGGTCGTTTTTAGGACTACTTCAAGACCAGCTCGGCAGCACCTATTCGTACACTAGGTAAGCAAACAAAGGCTTACTCATAGCTTTCTCTCTCTCTCTCTCTCTCTCTCTCTCTCTCTCTCTCCATGCTGCGTATTCTAAATAAAAAAATAAAAAAAATATATAAAGGGAATTAAAATTACCGACCGCGTAATTTTGTTTCATGCTAGTAGCAGCGCGTAAATTCTTTTCATTTGGCGCGTCAAGCAATTACATATGTAATATTAACGCTGCATGTTTTTTTTTTTATCTTACAGTTACGTACGGATGTGCATCCGTGACGT
>JAHWFO010111249.1:52623-64058 GCA_023313115.1 Rhysida immarginata | reverse complement strand
CCTCTACGTCATCCTCATCCTTTCCTCTTAAGAGCGATCTCTCTCGACGAAACCCACGTGACACTTACCCATTATTATGTGATGCTATCATTTGATTTTCTTATGCTAATAATTATACAATTTGGTAATACAGAAATTAGGTTATTAAAGTTTATGCCTAAGATTAACAATTGCTTTATTCCCCAGTAGCTAATACTGTTCTTGCTGAACCCATTACTGATTTATTCTGATAATTTGAAGTTCTAGCTATAAGCCTTTGTCTTCTTTTGCTTTTAAGTTTTTCTTCAGAATTTGTGTAATAAACTTTATCTTTAATTTACTCCATCCATTGTTGCGTGTCTTGAGTCTTCCACTATGCTTAGCTTAATTTGCCCAGCTAAATACACGTTACTGTGACGGGCCTAATAATTACTCGGTGCATTCCTAATTGACAAGTTGTGATTTTTGATATTGGTCCGTGGTAGCAGCACAAGTGAAACACAGACCCAGAATTTTTAATTGTCTAAAATACTACAACTTGTGTGTTGTTTTTTGATGGTGCAAAATGTGTGCATGTTATGATAACAGTCCCAGCCACCTTTATATTGTGCTTCTCATTTTGTGTGTGTTGAGAAAGTGCGTGTTACTAGACCAGTAGGAATATTGGACCTATCAAGTTTGAGTGCATCGAATTTAGTGGAATTCTGAGCCAAGAGTTTAATTATGGTTATGTGGTCTTGGAGTGCTACACAGCTAATTAAAAAAAAGAAAGGAAAAAGAATAAGTACTGCAGATAATAATTTTTTTATGTGCGTTGGTAAATTTAGTTGCCATATATTACTGGTGTTGTGGTGCTGAGTGTAATTGATTCACCGCAGTGACGGTGCGAAGTTGGTGTTAACAAAGCTTTGGTGACAAAGTGTGTTGTGTCTAGATGTTATGGAGACGGAGGTGATTACAGAGCAACTTGGCGACCTCACGCAAGCTGTGCGAGAGCTACGTACACCGCCAATAAAGAAAGCTGTTGACAACATCCAGTTTCCTACCTTCAGTGGTAAGCCTCGGGAAGATCCGGAGCAATTTATTAAACACTTCGTCACGGTAGCCCTGTGTAAGCAAATCTTTCAGCAACATTATATGCAAGTGATACCTGCTTACCTGACTGGGGCCGCAGCAGTGTGGTATGCAGAATTCGCAGCCGCTAATCACCTGATACTGTGGGATTTCTTCCAGAGGAAGTTCCTCTGAAGTATATGGAGGTGGGCAGACCAGCTAATGAGGAGAACAGCTCTGCAGCGGCTAAGGCTTAAAGTACAAGACATTGCCGATTACGTGAAGAAATTTCGATGGCTTGCGGGAAGAAATTTTGATGGCCTAACAGACTCGTCTCAAACTGACAAAGTATATTTCTTTCTGCAGGGGCTTCCACATCGCATAGCATCGCAAATCCGCATCAAGGAGTCTACTACAATAGAAGATTGTATCGCTTCCACCGAGAAATGGTTCTGTACTCATGCTGGTGGGGAAACGATGCCTGACAAGCCAATGCAGGTTGATGCCATACACGCCAGACAGGAACCAGGCACAAGGCTCCACAAGAGCGGCCCAAGTGCGTCAGTTGTGGACGTGTTAGTCATTTATGAAAGGACTGCTGACAGGGATGAAACGAGCAGCTTACTACCAAGAAGTCGGCGACACAAATAAATTTTGTGTACAAGAGCATGGTCAACGAATTTTGCTTAATTTTCATGATCATCAATGGGATCGAATGCAAAGCACTCGTTGATACCAGAGCGCCTACAATTACATGGATACCAGCTTGTGCGCAAGGCTAAAGCTGCGAACTACAGCTGTAAGTCCCTCAAGTTCCAACCAGTGTGCCAGCGGTTAGCCAATGCGATCACACACGCCATGCTTAGAGTACCGATTAGATGTGGGAGGTACCAAGACCGCATCAATTTCGACAATGTAAACATTCAAAATTTTGATATCATTTTGGGTTGGAGATGGACTGACCAAGCAAACATACTCTTCGATTGTAAAAAAAAGGTGTGCAGCGCAGGTCAATGGGAAAAAATTTTGGTTGCCCCAGTGTCTCGTGACTACAACGAAAGGTTTATCTCTGGAAAAGAGCTATGCTGCATACTACCTAGAAAGGAACCTAGCCCTGTTTTTGCTATCTATGCTTGATGCAAACCCAAGGAGGAAATTGCCGTCGTTCACCTGGATTGCCAGGATATCATAGAGGAATTCAGCGACGTATTCCGAGAGGAATTGCCTGCAGGATTGCCCCCCGAGTGACTGACGCAACATGAGGTGCAGCTTGAGCAAAACTTCATGCCCTACAACTCCCCATTGCATCTGTTATCACGTAACGAGGAGGAGGAGCTCCATAAAACACTACAGGAGCTGATAGGTAAGAGACTTATCCAGCCTTCAACTTCTTCATTCGCCTCCCCTATCTTATTTGTAGTTAAGAAAGACGGAAAGTTGAGGTTATGCCTGCACTTCCGAAAAATTAACAAGATGACGAGGGACAATTTCTATCCCATCTTTCATATCGATTCGCTAATTGAAAGGCTGGAGAAAGCAAAAAAATTTTGCCAAACTCGATATCCTGCAGGCATATCATCATATCCGTATGCATCCGTCTGACATCCCGCTTATGGCATTCAAGACAATATTTGGTCTTTTTGAGTACCGAGTAATGTCTTTTGGTCTCAAAGGTGCAGATGCGACGTTTGACAATGCCATCAATGAGGCGCTGCAGGGTCTCAATAACCGGAGCGTCGTAGCCTATTTTGACAACATCCTTGCTTTATTCCCAAAATATGTCGCAATTAAAGAAGAGATTAAGGAAGGTGTTACAGCGACTCCATGATAATGAATTCTACCCATGCCCATCCAAGTGCAAGGTAGGGCTGGAAGAGGTAAAATACTTAGGATTCAAACTAACCAGTTCAGTGTCCGGTGCCCAATAACGTCCACCAATTAAGATCCTTCTTGGGCACGGTGCAGTTTTACCGGCACTTAATAGTGAATTATGCCAGGGTATCGGGGCCATTATTTGACTTGTTGAAGAAAGATCCGCCATACCGGTGGGAGACACCCCAGCAAAAGGCATTTGAAGAATTGAAGAAGGCGTTCACAACCCCGCCCATCTTAAAAATATTTAAGCCGGATAAGGAGCTCCACATCTTGTGTCATGCTTCTGAAGAGGCCATAGAAGCTGTTGCCACAGAAGTTTATGGAGGGAAATTATTCCCTGTGGCCTATGAATCTCGCATTTCAGAGCAGATGAGACGCACTTGTCTATATATGCCAAGGAGCTTCTGGTGGTCGCCCACGCTAAGAGACTCTGGCATCACTACGTACAACAGGTGCCGACAGTTATCTATACTGATAATCAGGTGGTGTCAATGTTGATAACACAAGCAAAACTGTCTAGACTTCATGCGCAATGTTACAGCAGGTCAGGATTTCAATATAACGCTCCGCTACGTCAGGTCAGAATACAACGTCTTAGCGCATGCGCTGTCTAGGTTCTTTTACAAGGCAAACGCCGTGTGTTACATCAACACGCAGGAAGATCTGCGGTTGGGGCGGGCGAGCGTGTCACGAAATTCGAATATCAACAAGAATTCCGATGACGTCGTCGTTTGCTTTCGATTCAGCAAAGCTGCCATTTCATCAACACACCCGGACAAAACTGGGCGAAGAACGGAATTCCAGCGCCGAGTTTGAAAAAGGCAGAAGAAGGAGAAGGACTAGTGAATGGGAGAGAAAAGAGAGAGGTTCTACTGCATGCAGCTCGCATGGAAAGGCCCGTTGGAAGAGCAGCGAGCTCTACCACATTGACAGATTGGAGGTAAGGAGAAAGCGTTCCCTGCCCTCAACAACAAACTCATCGCCGTTATGTGAGTTCGTCTGGAGCGGAGCTATAAGTCTTTATCTTCTTTTGCTTTTATATAAGTTTTTGTTCAGAATTTGTGCTATAAACTTAACCTTTAATTTACTCCATCATCCACTGTTGCATGTCTTGTCTTTATCTTTAATTTTCCCAGCTAAATACACGTTGCAGGTTTCTAAGTGAACTTGTTTAGTGGAACCATTATGGTTCATTAAAACTTTCAATTCTAAAATATGGCATGCAATATATCAAACATCTTTGAATGATGTATCATGAATGAATATAACCTAAAATTATTGATAGTCGAAATTGAATAAAAGGCACCTTGTGTAGTGAAACCATCATATTTCATTGGAATTAATATAACGTAGAATTAATTCTATAACATAAAATTAATGGATAAACTGGTTCACTGATTATCCGTGTAGCTTTGAGCCAGTTTGGATAACCATTCATTGTAATTTATATCCATTTATGATATATCATTCCAAATTGTTTGATATGTTACATACCATATCCTAGCATTAAAAGTTTTCATGAACCATATGGTTCCTCTAAACTAGTAGTGGGAGGTCGAAAACCAGAAAACCTCACTCACAGATCTCAAAATCCTTCAGTTTCGAGGAAAAAACCTCTAAAATCTTAAAACTTATAGCAGGTTGTCTAGCCAATCGATTTCGTATAATTCCCTGACTTTTCCCGGTTGATCACGTTATTTTCCCTGACCATAAGCAGCAAAAAAATCTATTTTGATAGAATATTATTGATATTTTTCAAATTTTTCGTTCCTATTTCGCATTTATTTTGCTGATTTTGTAAAATTCTGTGATTTTTTGTAAAATTCCCTGACTTTTCCAGGTTTTCCCGGTCGCTAGTCACCCTGTTATAGTTTAGTGCTATAAACACCCAAAAAAGTCAAAAATTATTCGTTACTTGCAAATATGTCTTCATGAGCGCTATAAATCAACCTAAAAACTATGAAGTCTACTTACAGTTGTGAAGTCTTCAAAATAAGGAACCAGGTTAGTGTGTGCTAAACGATCGACAATCGAACAGCGCAGGGAAGAAAGACGAAACGAGCGGTCCGGAGGCTATGCTTCCACTGCCATACTCATCCAGTATTATAGCCAAAAGAAATACGCTGAATTAGGAAAGAAGCCAGATGAACCTGGTTAAGTCATCCACAGGATACGGAGGAGTCCTTTCCTAACAGGACGATAAAGTTGTTTGTTGATTGACGATAGGACGTGGAAGAGCTAGGTGATCTTTGGGAAGATGGCCCTTTGGATGTCATCGAAGTTGACGTCTAGTATGTGACGAGGCCTGCGATGTCTAAGGAGGCTTCTAAAGGTGAGCGGATGCTCAAGAATACCTGCAACCAGAGGATTGGGATGGTCCTTCATCGTCGGAAGAAGCTTCTTCAGCGACTCTTTGACGTGGTTTCCAATGGTAGGTATACCAAAATCTTCAGTAATGGAAGTATTAGTTGCTATTCTCCTGTCGAGTTGGGCAATGGTCCTCAGGGTGACGTTTTGGAATGTTTGTAAGTCCTTCCATCTGGATTTGCAGGTTGTAGCCCAGGCAGGCATACCGTACAGAAGAATGGTTCGGAATACCATTTTATATAGCAAAAGTTTGCTGTCCACTCCAAGCGAACTGTTTCGTCCCCGAAGGGCAACCAGACTAAACTTCGCCTTCTTGGCCTTGTTGATAACATAAGAGAGATGGTCGCCCCAATTTAGCTTGGCTTCTATCACAACTCATTACCCACTCGAGCTCCTTGCCAGATAGGAAGATTGGCTTCGGGGGTTTTCTAAGTTTTTTGGTAACGAACATGGCTTTGCATTTATGTAGTTCAGGTTTAACCTCCACTTAGCAAACCATTTCTCACACAGATGCACAGCATTTTGTAACCGAGATATGATATGAGTTACAGATTAATAACTCAGATTCTGTAAAGCCTAGATTAATGAAATTTGGAGGAATAACAGAGTACATAAGACTGTGTATACCTTTAAAATTTGATCTAATTCTAACAAGAAGTTTCCAAGTTACTCATTCAACATCATAATACGTGTTCACTTGTGAGTATTAACTAGCACTTGTCACAATTTTGAATGTGTAACTCGGAAACTTCTCGTTGTAATTCAATCAAATTTTAACGGTATACACAGTCTTATGTACCTTGTTATTCCCCCAAATTGCATTAATCTAGGCTTTACAGAACCTGAGTCATTAACTTGTTGATCTTGGTGGCGGCATTTTTATTTCTGTTCATATCTCAGTTATCGTTCATATTTGAACCCATGTTCATAAGACGTTTTGTGTTTATCTTACCCTCTATAATACCCCCTTTAAGTATTTTACATTCGATGTAAATCACCCTGTATATAGATAGAAGATAATCAAAATCTAAAAACCAGCCAACAATACTTTCTCACACCTAAATAATCCAACACACCACCTACATTGTTTTCCTAAATCTTGAGTGCATTATTCTGTTTTCAAATAACTTTTTAAGTTTTTATGACGTAGAAATATATTAGAAAATGTTGAACCAAGGCACTTGAGAAGAACTGCAGCCAGAATTGAACTTGAACGACGAGAAAATGTTCGAAAACAACAAAATGAAAGAAGAAGAACAGCAAATACAGGAGCTCAGCGTTTGCATTGATCGAGACTGACACCACAACAGGCAAGAGTTGTAAGATTAAATAATAGAAATTCACACAGAGAGGCAAGGAGAGTGGAAATTTTGAAAGGTCTCAAGAAAGACGTCGTCAAGATAATAAAAGACATCGTCAAGTTCGAGATAGAAATCAAATTGTTGAAAGAAATCACATTATTGAAACCAGTGAAGCTCACTATTGTGGACCAATGAATGTAATTTGTCGTTTTTGTGGTGCAAAAAATTTTGAACTTGAACGATCGTCAGGAGGAGTAAAAGAATTCAGAAGTTGTTGTCACTTTGGAAAAGTTCGTCTTGATACCCCAATCAATGCTCACAATCAACCTTCATAATATCCAATTTTTCTCCGTGAAATGCTTTCAAAACCAGATCATCAGTACTACAAGAATTTTCGTGAAAATATAAGGTCGTACAATAGTTCTTTGTCTTTTGCGTCTTTAGGAGCAAAAATTTCACCTCCACCTGGATGCGGACCCTATGTTTTTCGAATATAAGGTCAAGTATAGCACGCTACTTCAACACTTCATCCAGGAGCAGGAGAATCTCCAAAATATAATCAATTAGATGTCATCGACACCTCTACTCAAGCAACAGATGAAAGATTGAACAATCCACAAAATCATAATCTTATGCGAGAAATTCTCTACACAATTGATCAATTCATGAGAGAAAATAATAGAATAGCACAATCACTCAGAATGATGAAAGACGTAGAAGCAGAAGAATTAGAGAGAACAAAACCACTCGGTAATCAAATTCCGATTGAAACAATGTTTATGAAATGAAATCCACGATCGGAAAGAAGATTCAATGCACCAACTGCAAATGAGATAGCTATGGTATTTGTCAACGATGCCCACGGTGAGCCACCATTTGAGAGAGATATACGAATCTATCCATCAAATTTGTCCAGTAATCCTAACGGAAACTAAGAAAACATAAACATTCTCAGTTTATATCTTGATCCGATGACCTATGCTTTGCTTTATCCCTTTGGATACCCTGGATGGCAGGCTCAATGGTTGGTTGTTTGGTTGATTAGAAATTTTGGCGTCGACTACTAAGGTCATTTTGCGCCTTTTACACAATTATAACAGTACGCAGCCCGGGACAAACACAAACATCCATGCCGAAGGCGGGATTCGAACCCACGACCAGGCGCAGGCTCAATGGGAATATGAAAGTTATCCGGGATATGGAGCAAATAGAAATCCTGGAAGAAAAAATATTAGTATGTTACAATATAAATCAGCTCAAACAGCAGTTCGAGGAAGTTTTAACCCAATTATTAATTCTGGAAAATTGAGTCAACCATGGATAGTGGATTCTTATTTGCAAGTAGAATCAAATAATCTGAATTTCATTAGAATGAATCAAAGAAAACTTAGAGCTGAATTATACCAAGGACTCGCTGATGTTCAAAATGTAGCTGCAAATCTCAATGTTCCAGCTGGAAATCCAGTTATTCTTCCATCAACTTTTGAAGGTTCTCCCCGTAACATGAGAGAAAGACGCAAAAGTTGGAGCGGTAGATTTGTTCATTACTGTGACGTCAAATCCAAATTGGCAAGAAGTTACTGAGAATCTTTTGAGAGGTGAAACTTCATCAGATAGACCATATTTGATTGCAAGAGTATTCAAATTAAAGTTGAAATCTTTGATGGATGATTTAACGAAAAAAACCATTTTGCGAAAATGTGTTGGCTACGTTTATACAATTGAGTTTCGAAAAAGAGGATTGCCACATGCACACATTCTTATCACAGTTGATCAGGCTGATAAATTCAAAACTGCAGCATCTATCGATCGAGTAGTATGTGCCGAAATTCCAGATAAAGAAAGTGATTCAAGATTGTATGAGATTGTTACCAGATGTATGATTCATGGACCTTGCGGACAAATTAATCCAAATTCTCCATATATGGAAAATGGAAAGTGTAAGAAAAATTTTCCAAAAGATTTTGCGATGACAACAGTAGCCAATTCAACAGGTTATCCCATTTATCGTCGAAGACCAGAAAGAACTGCTATCGTGAGAAATGTTGAAGTTGATAACAGATTTGTCGTTCCATATAACAGAATTTTACTTTTACGATACAATTGTCATATCAATGTTGAAATTTGCGCATCTCTACAGGTAATTATTTATATCTATAAATATATTTACAAAGGATATGATTGTGCAAAGATTGGTCTAATGGCAGGAGAAAGACAATAGTTATACGATGAAGTCAAATCTTTCATAGAATAAAGATATGCTAGTGCAAGCGAAGCTATGTGGCGTTTGTTGGAATACAAGATGCATGATAGATCACACAACGTAGTCAGACTTCCAGTTCATCTTGCAAATCAACAGCAAGTGCAATTCGAAATAGGAAATGAAGAGGAAGCATTGAATGATGCAAGAAATCAAATTTCAAACTTGACAGCTTTACTTATTTTGAATAATGAGGATCAAAATGCAAATCGATATTTTTATCAAGAAATCCCTGAGCACTTTATTTATAAAAAAAGCAAATGGCAAGATCGAAGACGTAAAGTTGTTAATACAATTGCACAAATGTACATTGTTAATCCAGCTCAACAAGAATTATTCCTGGAGCAAAATCATTTGAAGATTTAAGAACTGTTGATGGAGTATTGTATTCAACTTTTGTCGAAGCAGCAAGAACACGAGGCATTTTTGAAGACCACGAAGAATGGCCAAAATGTATACGAGAAGCTATTGTCTTCAACTCACCATTTCAACTTCGACAGTTCTTTTCTTTTATCTGCGTATTTTGTTCACCACCAAATGCAAAAAATTTATGAGACAAATACAAACAACCAATGTCAATAGATTATTTGAGAGATCATGATGAAGATGTTGCAGTCAATTATTCTCTTCACGACATTTCTTCAGTTCTCAAGCAACACAGTCTTAATTACACTTCTTTCAATTTGCCAGAGCCAACTGGGCAGCCAATTGAGTTAGAATTTATTAATCCAATTGAAGAGAGAAGAGAAGCAGAACGACTCACTCCAACTTTAAATAATCAACATCAACAAAAAGCTGCTTTCAAAAGGCTCACTCAATCAGTTTACGATGAAAATGCCATAACTCGATTATTCTATCTTGATGGACCTGGTGGGTCTGGGATCACCTATCTTTATAGAGTTTTAATGAATTTCATCCGAGGAAATGGAGATAAAGTCTTCCCATGTGCTGCGACTGGAATTGCTTCAACACTCATGAAAGGAGATGTGACAGTTCATAGCGGTTTTAAGTTGCCAGTTCCATTGCTAGAAAACTGAACATCAAAACTTAAGCCATCGTCTCTTCAAGGTAAAGATGTTTTAAAAGCAAAACTTATAATCATCGATGAAGTGACAATGTTAACAAAACATGGACTGAGATGCATCGATAGTTTCTTGAGAGACGGAGTTCAAAATGATCCGATTAAACGAGACAAGCCATTTGGAAATAAGGTGATAGTCACTGGAGGAGATTTTTAACAATGCTTACCGGTAGTACCAAGAGGAACAGCAATAGAAGTTATCGAAGCATGCAACAAATCATCAAATTTATGGCAACATTTTACAAAACTTTCGTTGTTAGCTAACATGAGAAGTGCAGATCAAGACGATTTCAATGAGTGGCTTCTTAAAATTTGTTTTGGAAATTTTTCAAGAATTGAAAATTTTGATAGTGATATAATTGAAATCCCAAATGAAATGATTGTCTCACCTGACACTGATATAATTTCTACAATTTTTGGAGATGATATACAGTCACTCTCATCTGATGATTTATGAAATCGAGTAATCTTATGCTCAACAAATAGTGATGCTCTCACATTGAACAACGAAATTATAGATCTAATGGAAGGAAGAAAATTTACATTCAAAAGTAATGACGCGGTGACAGCAGATCCAAATGATCAAATATCTAATCAAGTCACGATAGAAATGCTGAATTCATTAACTCCATCAGGAGTTCCACCACATATCCTTCACATAAAACTAGGAATGATTGTCATGCTGATAAGAAATTTGAATCCAAAAAAAAGGTTATGCAATGTTACTCGCTTAATAGTCACATCATGTCATAGACATTTAATCCAAGCAAAAATTGTAAATGAGGCAAATAGAAATGAAATTGTTATAATACCAAGAATTGATTTGAATTCAAGTGATTTCAATTTACCTTTCGTACTTATAAGACGTCAATTTCCTGTTATTCCTTCTTTTGCTAAGACTATATATAAGAGTCAAGGACAATCATTTTCTCATGTAGGCTTACTTTTAAATGAACCAGTGTTTTCGCATGGTCAACTATATGTCGCTTTATCACGTTCAAAATTTAAAAGCAATATAAAAATTTGTATTCTTGATATTCCTCAAGAACAAGGGAAATTGATCAAAAATAGTGATAGAACTTGCACTAAAAATGTGATTTTTCGTGAAGTTTTGTAGTACAGTATGTTGTTTACAATGTAATATATTTTATTTTATTTTTTGGTGTTTTTAAATAAGACAAACGCACGGCAAGCGTCACACAGCCGAGCGAAATGAGGCCAACTACTAGTTAAAGAATAAATGCATTGAATTCTCATAAATCCCCACCAGATTAAAATATTGGACAATAATTAGTAAATAATTACGCTTAAAACAAAGTTCGAAGACATAACAAGTTTCTGTGGCAGGTAACTTCTTTTTTGCTGATCGGACTGTTATCTCGATGCCCTTGAGGATGTCAAAAAACTTCACGCGCGAGTGAATCGAGACCTTGCGATCGGCGGTAAACGGTCACATGATTGAAAATGAGGACTCAAGAGTTTTTAGACGCACCCAAATTCGCTATTTACGGAATTCATA
>JAHWFO010111249.1:25204-47623 GCA_023313115.1 Rhysida immarginata | reverse complement strand
ACACCTCTAACGAGGCAACATGAACTACACAGCTTTCGCTTTCTTCTACTTCATCCCTGCACTCTGCCCGTTTTGGATTTAAAGTAGTGAGTTGCCTGGAACTACCTCACCAGTTGAAAAATCAGCATTTGAACTGGACTAATGATTATTTGTACTCTATTATTAATTCATTTATACTGGCCTTATTCGCCAAGACGCCTATAAGAATTTGTCAGTTTTATTAAAATTCATTCTTTGAATTTCATCCCTCGTTGCTCTGTTCTTTTTACACAAAAATCCCTGACACTCATATATATCTACATCTGCCTGTTAAAGAAAAAATAAACATTCAAGTAAAGAAAGGGCCAGCAGGATTTCCTAACCTTAACCCGACTGACAACTTTTGGAGAATTATATGTAGACAAGTATGTGCTGGTCAGAAACAATATTCTTGTGTTTAAAACTGCCATTGAAGATTGCGTATAAAAATTTAGAGCCACAGATTGTGGAGAAACTTTCACAACAATGCCTAATCGTGTATTTGATGATATTAAATGTAAGGAAAGCAAATGAAACGCTAAAATTGTTTTTTTCATGTTCTTGTTACACAATTTGTTATTAAGACAAAATTTATCTAAACTTTTGAGACGGGCCATTTTTTATTTTTGTGGTTTAAATAATAAAAATAATTGTTAGGAAACTATGATTTTATTTCACACATGAATATTAATGCACAATAAATGTTAGTTTCCAAGCAAACCAGTTTTTCCTTTTATTTTTTAAGTAGGAAGTAAAAAAAAACACAATTACCTAAACTTTTGTGACAGACTGTAGGTTCGTCTCAATGAAGAGAAAACCGTTTATTTATTGTGTTGGGGTCGATGAGATGACTGCTTCTGCCGTTTCTGAATTAAAAAGAAAAAACTAAATTCTCTATAAAGGCTTAACGAATTGACATTAAAAAATACGCCAAGACGCAAATTATGGTACTCTCCATGTAATTTTAATTTTATTCAGTTATGCTATTGGTCGTTTCGGAGAGGTAGCTGTACAATTTACTTACCAAAATTGGTACAAACATAGAGACGGAATTTTTTTCAAAATTTTCAATTTTCAGTTTAAATTGTCAACTTTTTTCATGTTTAGTTTTATATTAATTGTTTTCATTTTATTTAAAATATAGTTTTGAAATAGAATAACTTGAACTCTGTTATGTTAATTAGAGTGAAAGCTATTTTTAACAAGAAATCAGCATTTCCATTATTTAAGCTTCTTAATTTTAATTCAATATATTTGATCTGTAAATTCTACATTTTTTTGATCCGCAGAATGAAACTTGTATTGAATTGAATTTAAAAGGGGTGGTTATCTAGAAACCAAGCACCGCGACCTCAGGTCTATTGTACTATCCCCACTATTCTATATTAACCCTGTCTCACTAGTAGACCAGAAGCGTCTGCAAATCTTAAGATTTGCCTGGCAGTAACATTTTGAATTTCTGCAGGTTGAAGTATATAATCCCCTAAGTGAATCTATCTAAGAAATGATAGATTAACACAACTGCAGAGAACATGAATTGAACTTTCCTCTACTTCTTTCAATTGACATTTCCTACATGTAGCATCAGTTGTAATTAAGGTCATATGTATAATAAAATGACAGTGCCCTGTGAGGAGTTCAACAACTCTTTTAATTTCTATTCTTTTGAGTTTTAACAACTCACCTTTCCTAGAAACAGGATATCTTGGATTAAGTTCCTTGGCTTGTCTTTGACCATACTCCTTAATCCATGTATCATTATGCTGTCTACCCATATGATTTTGGATAGTCAGTTGAATCAAACTTTGGGATAATCCCAAGGATGGTTCAGGTCCTATGAATGAAGTCATGGACCCTTCTTTGGCAAGACAATCAGCAATTTCATTGCCTTCATAACCGCTGTGAGGAGGAATCCAACACATTTTTACCCTGATGTTTCTTACTAATTCACAGAGGGTACGATGACACTCCCAAACAAGCTTAGACTTGTAACATACACTATCAAGTGCATGTAACGCAGCTTGGCTATCAGAACATATTAAAATTTTCATATTCTGAAGCTTCTGAGTAATCAGTTCTTTTCCACGGGCGATAATTGCAAATATTTCTTCTTGAAAGACTGTAGAATATTTGCCAAGGGGAAAACTTCTTCTAATTTTCCTCCTAGGAGAGCATACCCCCGCGCCTATTCCAGGCACCGTTTTGAATCCATCCCTAAACCAGATTTCATGATCCCCAAATGACGTACGCGTCTTTGTATTGACAAACGCAGTCATATGAAAAACTGGATGTCGTAACACCCTCTTTTTTAGTTTATCATATACTGTATTGTCTAAACATCTATGCCAGTTGTCAGGGTTGCATATTCGATAAACTGTCAATGCAGCCTCCGTTTCAACATGCAAATGAATAGGTTTCAGGTCCAAGAGAAGTTCCAAAGCACTTGTTGGAACTGTTCTCATTGCACCTGTAATTGTAAGACATGCAATTCTTTGAACTTTAGTTAGTCCTTTTCTGACTGTCTTTAGTTGTGCTCTAGGCCATCATGCAACAGAGCCATAGGTTATCATTGGACATATAACACTAGTATATATCCAGTGAATAATCTTTGGACTCAGTCCCCATGATTTGCCAACAACTCTTCTGCAGGTCCAGAAGATATTTTTAGCACGAGATAGACAATATTCCAGGTGTCTTCTCCATGAAAGTTTGCTATTTGACCAAGATATTTGACCTCTGAAGTATAAGTTAACTTTTTACCAAAGAAATTAGTACTTCTAAAATTTAAATTCTTTTCCCTAGAAAAATGAGCAATAGCAATTATGTCTGGATTAACAGAGAGTCCTACATCCTTACATCATTTCTCCACCTTCTTGAGAATCCTTTCAAGAATGCCCGAGACAGTGTTGGTAAACTTTCCTCTAGCAAAAATTGCAATATAATCAGCATAGCCAAGGCAGTCTACTCTATCTCTTTCCAGCTCACATAATAGTTAGCTCGACGACCAGGCACCACAGTAAGGGTGAAAGAACTCCATCCTGTGGGCAACCTCCTGCCACTTGAATCATGCATGTGTCATCAAGATGCTTAGCCTCAATTTCCCTAGTTGTAAGCAACTCAGTTTTCTATTTGATAATAACTTTATCAAAAGCTCCTTCGATATCCAAGAAGGCTACTAATGAAGTTTCCTTCATTGTTAATGTTTTATCAATAAGAAGCACCAACTCTAAAATTGCTGCTTTAGTTAATTTTCCTTGCTGGTAGGCAAATTGTTGTCTAGAGAGGGGTTTAGAAGTCAAAACGTCCTCTCTAAGATATGTGTCTACCAGTTTTTCCAAAATCTTAAGGATAAAAGAGGTGAGGCTAATAGGTCTAAAAGATTTTGCCTCAAAAAAGTTAATTTTCCAGGCTTGGGGATAAAAACAACTTTTGTTTGTCTCTAAGCCTCTGGAATATAACCTCGCACCAAACAAACTCTGTAAATCTTACATAGTATGGGTGCAAGGATGTCAATTCCTTTCTGTAACAGAATCAGAATTACTTCATCCCTCCCGGGCGACTTAACTGGGTCAAATGAATTAATTCCCCATTTAATTTTATTGTATGAAACAATCTTCTTTGAACCATCCCATTACCTTTTACTCTTAGTTTTAAATCTACCAGTAGAAATGGATGTCTCCAAATCGTTGACACGCACTGAACCAAGGAAGTGTACTCTTGGCATTTCTGCCAATTTTTCTTCACCTGATTCTGTGAATTTGCCATCGCTTCTTTTAACAGAATTTATTTGGTTTACAGTATCCTTGGACATTATCCTCATTACCTTTGCGGTAGTGGATAGGTCCCTTAGATTCTCGCAAAAATTATTCCAAGAATTTTATAAAGAGACCACTCACCAGCTTTTTTGGCCTTATTGAGGGCTTTCTGCTACTTCTGAGAATGAAACTTGTAAAAAAAAAAAAATAAATAAATAAATAAATTTTCTAGTCCCCCTTTTGAGACATTTGACCTTGAAATCGACTAAAATGGAAATTTTTCCAACTTTGAGTTCAGATAAAAGAGGAACAGTGCTAAATCCAAATATTTTTTTATGCAGGTAATAACTACACTATCTATAGTATTCAAAAGAGTTTACAACTTTTAATTCCATTTCCCACTCATCTTAAGATGTCGTTAAAAATGTGAATTTCGCTCGCGAATATTGCTTATTTCAAGGTCGATTAAATTGAGGATCGAGAAACATTCTCCAACATCTCTGTATATTTTCTGAAAGCTTGTGATGCCCTCTTTAAGATATTGGAAACCAAAACTTTTAATCTTATACGGAAGGGAAATGGTACCTTTTTTTCAAAACCCCTGAAACGCATTTTTTTTGCCTGTCGCGTCGAGAAACAATGCGTCTAGAACCAAGATGGCTGAAGATAAAAGAAAATAAAATAAAAAACGTTTTTTACCTTTCAGTGATAGGGTTAAGGACGATTAAAAATAAAAATATTCTAAAATGGACGATTTCTCGTGGAATTACTCTGCTGCCATTTGGTGTGTTAACTGATTTGTGACATCACATAGAGTAATTGACATTTTAGTGGGTGAGGCTAAATAGCAAGTTATAAAAATTAACGCACAGGAAGTAAGTAAGATCAAGCTTTTTTTTTCATTATGCCCTCCTCCATAAACAAAATCAAATAAACCCAACAACACCAAACAAAACAAAAGGAAAAAAAGTAGAAAAAATAAAGTACACATTTCTATATACATCAACACAATTTATCATAAATTCTAAAAAGTGCCGCATAGAAAATTTGTGGTCTTTCCTTCGATTAAAGTAACTACCATGTTTTTCAGATAGGAGAGATTTCTTCACCGTACTCCGCCATTTTATGGTTTTCTCTCGCAAATGAATTCTTTTTGTCTCCAGATACAACTTAGTCTTTTGACGTGTCTTTTTTCCCGCCCTTCCCGCAAGGTTATTTGTGAATTCTTCATAAAGGTGTCTATGAACTTCTTGTCTTGTTTAGTAGTCTTTCCTGCTACGCCTCATTCTGAAAGTCTTCGACATTTTTGTTGTTTTCAAAACGCTTCGCCCACTTCCTTACAAAGGCCGTTGATTTTTTTATGAAAATTTTTGTCTTATTTAGTCCTTAGGAAACGATCCTCCAAGTAGCGCCCAATTATTTAATTTACACCCTGTAGATCAAGAAGCTTTACATGTAATATTAGGTAATTAAAGACTGGTTTTGTTAAAAAACATTTATCGCCTTGAAACAAAGCGGCATTCCGAAAATCATCAAAGTACTAAATATTAATAAAATAACCCAATTAATCCCCCTTTGAATTTTTGCCGTATGTTTAGTAAACATACAGTAAAATTGTTATTTATGTTTGTGGCTATCGAAATTAGACTTCCTGGACTCTGAGAGCTGTGTAAGTTCTCCTATTGGGCACAAATGACACGAAACAAGAAAAAAACTCAACGCAGATGATACGCTCGCTATTTATTAAATAAATAAAAATTGGTACAAACGGTGTCAATAGTTGGCGCTGCGCCCTAACAAATTGTCCAATACAGTGTTTAATATGCCACTCTTGTGTTTCCTGAAACAGAACCGTATTCTTCACAGCTAAACTAACGTCTGCTAGAAAGAGGCATTAGCTGAAAGCAATAAATCTGCATTAACCTCTAGAGCATGGTGACGAATGCACTGTTTAAGCTGTGTCGTGGGTTTTCTGGAAGAAGCCTGATTCTTTAAGAAGCCCCATAATCAGAAATTACATGGGGTGAGATTAGGTTAGCGAGAAGACCAAGCAGCTGGAAAACGCGGCTGAGCACCCGTGTATTGGTGAAAGTTTGCCATAACATCTGTTGAAGAATACGATGTTGCAATGTCCTTATTGTGCAACACAGCAGAACACTGGTCGCTGAAAGTTTTATCTGACTCTTCTTTGCATGTTATCGCTATTTTCAGTCAATCTTGCTCAGCTACACCTACTGGGGACTATTTGTACCAATGTTTGTTTAAATAACGACTGTATCATTTGCATTGAGTGTTCTTTGAATTGCCTGTCTATCTGCATCTGTATAACGCCCTCCATAGCTCTCCAAATTGGGAAGGTATAATTTCAATAACCTTGCACGATGTGTACACACAAAAGAATTTCGCAGATTTCTCGCCGCGATGGTCTATGAAAACAAATGTTATTTTGAATTAAAGAAGAACTGTTTCAGATTTTAAGCATTCCCGGCGAACGTGAATGGCCGAACAGTATTGTTCTCGAATGGTGCACTGCGCCGTTGAGGTCCTCGGGAATAATTTCTCCTGCTGCTATTAGTACATCATTATCTCATGAGATTAAGTTGCATAAACTTGGACAGTTCTTTATTCATTCAAACAACGTTTCATACCCCGTCGCTCTGAGAAATAAAAAAATTGTTAAAACAGAGTTATTTCCATGTTTACACTATTTCTTACCGTCTAGCGAGCACAAATCTCCCTTCTGGTGGATCTATAAACATGAACTGATTGGGAACGACTATTGTATGGAATGTAGCCTTCTTAGAATTTGAGAAGAATATTCTTGGCAGCCAAAGTCTTTGAATCGTACTATTGTCATTTAGAATTATTGTGTCCATAGATGAATCCTGCATTCGTCTATCATACCACATAAGCACTAGCATTATATCTAGCTTGCAATCCTGTGATTAAAATGAACAAATTAGAATATTATCAAATTAACCAGTGTGATTATAAAATGTGATTTTAATACATACAAAAAAAAACTTACCATAACCTAAAAAAACTTATTGATAGTATGTATCAAATGTCCAGATTTTGGGCCACAATATCTACATCAGCGCATCAATTTGTATCATACAAAACCAGCATATGCCGATATTATTTGCACCTACTTCTGTAGATTATGCTATCATGCGCTTTCAGACCGTTTTAGATACCGATGTGTGTCATTTCGAGTATACCTTAAAGTCCGACATACGCAATGCCCCCAAAAAAATCAGGCATACTGTAAAATTCGCAACGCATTAAAAAATTTTTCAATGGAATTGCTTATTCATTATTTATCTTTCTTGGTAATGTTCACATTACAGTTCCTGTTAGTGTGATCTCATTTCCCATTGAGACCTTTAAGCACAGAAAATTTAATTGCAAGCTCTCTGCATATAACTTAATATTATGAGGGTCATTAAAATTTATTATTGCAATTCATACGTATTCACCAAAACTATTATTGCATATATCTTGCTGATAGATATGACAGTCGACAAGCTAAATGATGAAGCTTCATGGGTTAGACAAATTATGAAAAATAATTTAATGTTTTACCTATAGATGGCCATATTAAGATGAAGTTTTTATTTTAAACTTAATTTCTGACATGCACAGTAGATATAGAGAAGGAAGGAAATGGCGATTGGGTAAGTTGTTGGTTTGGCTTGGTTTGTTTGGTATTAACGTCCTTTTCAACTACTATGGTCATTTCAGAACGGCGTTATAGGGGCCGCAAATTTTGCCTCGCAAGGGTACTTTAACGTGCAGCCGGCAAACGACTACACGGGACCAACGACTTTACTTCCCTTCCGAAGGAAGTGCGTGATCTCAGGATTTCCCCCTGAATAATCCTCGTCGTCCTCGGCCGGGATCGAACCCGCGTACTCGGGCATCAGAGGCGATCACGCAACCGCTGAGCCACCGAGGCCGATAGTTAAATTGTTGAGTTTAATTATGTTGCTCATTATTGTTCCCACGACAAGGAATAGAATTAACCCATACATTAATAAGTGAATGGAGTCTAATGGTCAATACTTCATGTCACAAGTTTGGCGCAGTTCGACTCAAGATTCGGGCGTTCATTCTTCATAAAGATCATTCCAAAACCTTTTCTTTTACGCTGCCACACTCTCTCAAAATCGAAAGTTAAGAACGGACTCCTGTTTACTCGCATTTGAACTTTGTACTCTAAAGGCGTTAGACTTAATGCTGTTAAAATGAGAAATATATCAGGAAAATGTTTTGAAAGTAAAGAAGATTTCAGATAGTTAATAGTAGGAGAATTAAAAAATGAAGTAGAATAAATTAGGATTAAATAAAACTGGATTGGAAGCAGATTTAATAGATCTTTTACGGGACACTATAGTAGAGGAGGAGCATAACCCATGGCCTACGATGTCGTCAGCAGAGCAACAGAGAGCTTCTGCGAATTTCCTTTTTGCACCAAGAATAAGCAATATATCTCAAAAGCAACCAATAGAATGCGGTTGTGCGCATGACGTCACCACAGTATGTGCTGCCCGTTCGTATACTTCGCTGCGTCGCTCCTTAGGACTCACGTCATCCACTCAAAGAACGGAAGTTGTTTACACAAAGTATGCGCTTATTAAACTGCTTTTTATAAAACATTTTGACCGTCAGATTTCAGAGAATCATCTTAAACTTAAAAAAACAAGATATTTCATATAAATAAATTCAATTGAACACAGTTTCATCAGCTTGATGTGGAAATTAAGCTTATACATAAACTACTTTTACTTAAAAAATCGTGACTGAATATTAAAAAATATTTTAAATACACAATATTTTATACTGAAATGAAATAAGTACAAAGTGTGAGAATTTCTTAAATTTATGTTGTTTTATTATTCACTCTGTCAAGATTTACAAAAAATAACTTTATTTATTATGCTTATTTTGATCTACAAAAATTATGCTTATTTATAAACATAGTAAGTTGCAAACAAAAGTGAAAAGCAATTGTAAACTACAAAATACAAACTTGTAAGAATTGTAAAATTTATGAAAAAAAATTGTTACGTACAGCAAAGATTTAGTTTTTAATGATCTTGCTATATCTATTTTTCTGGATTTAGGCTGCTGGAAACATTTCAAAATGCATTAGCATTTTTAATTGAAATAAATTAAAAATTAAAAAAATTTATAAAGGTTTGGAAACTCAATAGACAGGGTGATTCAAAACTCAACGTACAAACTTTCAGGGGAGGTAGTATGGGTGATTCAAAAGTTCATATGAATTTGGGTCCGAATTTGACACGACTGAGATATAAACAGATATAAAAATGCCGCCACCAAATCAACAAGTTAATAACTCAGTTCTCTACCCTCTAGGATGATGAAATTCGGGGGATTAATAGGGTACATAAAGCTGTGTATACCCTTTAAAAGTTGTTCGAATTCCAACGAGTAGTTTCCGAGTTATGCAGTCAACATCGTAACACGTGCTGGTTAGTACTCACATGTGAGCACCTATTATTTCCCCAAATGTTATCCTAGGTTTTATAGAACCCGAGTTCTTGAGAGACTTGTTAAGTGAGAGAGTCTCTAAAAATCTATACTGGCTCCTCTAAAAATTGTACATTGAGTTTTGAATCAATCTGTATTATGCTGCATATATAATTTCAGGAAAGACTGTGGAAAACAATGACTTAGAAAATAAACGATGACAGGAACATATATGAACCAGTAACAGTACCAATGCAAGCCAAAGACAATGACACTTCAGTTGTTCCTGATGATGTGCAGTTAACCGCTGACATTGCAAGCTGCCCTTGTTAGCTCTAGATCAGTATATCTTTCTAGACAGATAAGTACTATCGGCAGCACAATGTAAATGCTCACGGTTTTCCTTCTAATAATAATTTCCTTCCTATTATGAAAAACAAACTGAACTACGACTAACAAGTTCTGAGCTCTTACTGTCAGCGGTTAGCGATTAACCCAAAACAAGATTATTTGGTAGAATGGGTTCCACCTACTGCCTGATTATTCAAAATGCAGTAATTCAGCGAGTGTGAAGCCACTGAACGTTTCTTCAGTGGCAGAGTTTTTGATGAAAACTGCTTCGGAGCAAATAGCTTTCTAGATTTGTTATAGCCATGCTCCTCTGTACGGGTCTTCCTGAATGAAAGCAGGCACGGCCACCAAGCCTGATTGCGACGAGAAACTGCGGTCGTTTGAACTAAAATTCTTTTTGAACTGGAGCCGATCAACTCTGAGTTGACAAATCAAAGTGAGCGCTGATGCCAAGCTGGCATCAGTCTATAGCTGCGATTCATTTTTTCAAAAATTTGTTTACCGCCGGAACAAACACTTCTTGCTGTTCTTTCACCTTGGATGTAACTTTTGTACAAAAATCTTGAAATTGGTTGATCGTATTCAATGTGGAGGAGTCCAATCTAAGCTCTTCCCCATCAGACGCTTTTATTTCAGTGTCCACTATATTATCATTTCATCCAACGTTTCAACAAGATTTGTTGCCGCGTGATCAGAAAGTGGTGCATTCATCTCTGTACTGTATTCTTCAGCTAAGCTGAAGGGTGCATACCTGTAAGGATGATAGATACAATAAATAAATAGATAATAATGTAAATTATATAACTGAAAACCTTGATCAAACAACTTCAAAAAATGATTATGATAAAAAAAATATAGAAAATTACCAATCAGATGGAGCAGCAACTCCTGTTGCTATTCTGTGAAACAAGTTTTTCATGGATGGGTCACTAACAGGAGCAAAATTAAATGTGTGCAATGGAACTTTTGACCAACTATAAACTGGTGCTTACATGGAGCACCTTTGAAGCCAACAGGCCATGTGCACATATCAAGTGCCATGTTCACCAATAAAAAACATCAAAAAGTACACATTATTGATATATGATACTAGTTGTACGCAATTCACATTTTTTACATTTATGCATACACGGAAGAGCCAAAACATTATGACCACCTATTCAATAACGCGTTGCGCCACCATTGGCCTGCTTACCAGGTTCTTGGTAGATGACTGGAGACAGGTTGCACCAAATATCTAAGCAGCGGTCACGCAAAGTCGAAATATTCCGACATGGTGATGTTTGAGCTCTGAGCTGCCACTCCATGACATCCCAAATGTGCTCTGTCGGATTAAGAACCGGCGAGTTAGGTGGCCAGGACATTAATTGGAATTTATCCTTATGCTTTTCGGACCACTCCAACGAAATTCGAGCCTTATGACGTGGGGCGTTGTCCTGCTGGAAGATTCCATTTCCAGTTGGGAAGACAGATGCCATGTAAGCGTCCGCAATGATGTTCAGATAGTCCGCAGCTTTCATGGTCTATTATACCACAGCTACGGGTCCCAGAGCCGCCCATGGGAACGTCCCCCAAAACATAATACCGCCATCGTTAGCTTGTGTATGGCCTGCTGTACAGAAGGGGTTCAACTGTTCGCCCAGAAGTCGGCGTCCCCTACACGACCATCGAAGTGATGATTAAGAAATCGTGATTCATCCGACCAGGCAACTCTTCCACTTATTCATAGTCCAGTCTCGATGTTCCCACTTTAGGCGTAATTGAAATGACACTTGGTCAACAGAGGCACACGAGTGCGATGTTTGCTACGTAGTCCCATATACAACATTGTCTGCTGAACTCTGTGTTCTGAAACACTTGCACTTGGACCTGCATTGGACAGCTGAGCCACTGTCTGGTGCCGATCTTGCTTTACCAAGCGGGGCAGTCTCCGATGTCCTTTTTTTTTTTGATGACGCGTGGGCGTCCAACACCTCGGCGTCAACTGCTGGTTTCACCGTCATTTATCCACTTTTCATAAATACTAACAACGGCAGATCGTGAACAACCTACCAGTCGTGCAGTTTCGGAGATACTCGTTCCGAGTCTTCGGGCCATTACAATCAGCCCTCTATCAAATTCGCTTAGTTCAGCAGCCTTTCTTATCACTCGCAAAATTAAGTACTAGACTGATTCCTTACCTTCTCCAGCAGCAGTTAAATACCATACCCACTTAATTACGTGCTTTCCACGTGATCCAGACGAGTTCATTCACCAGTGTGGTGATGGTCATAATGTTTTGGCTCATCGGTGTATAAACTGGTTTATAACATTACTATAGATAATATTTTCTTAGTGACTAAAACAATGCAAACAGCTAAAATAAGGATATAATCTTTACCTCATACATCGTGCTCTTTACATTGTTCGTAACCTGATAAATGTCTGATGAAATTTTTTGGACTGCCAACTCTGTTGTTTTTCTATCCGGAGGAGGCAAAACCGAGCCGAGAATGTAGTTCGATCGCCAGAGACATCCAACAGACGTCGTACATAATATGCGTCCAAACTAGTAGTCCAAACGACCGGTAATGAAGTCCAGCAGTTGCACAATATTAAATGCCTTCTTACTTACTTACTTACTTTTCAAACCCGCTTATCCGTTAGGGTCGCGGGGGCAGCAGCCCTATGGAGGATCTCCAGCGATCGCGATCTTCCGCCATCAGGCGCATGTCCTCCCTGGTAATATCTAAGCGACTCGAACCCAGATTCTCCATGTAGTCTAGCCACCTGGTTCTAGGCCGACCCCTTGGTCTCTTACCCACCGGCTTGGAAAATAACAACTGCCTAGGAAGACTAGATTGCGGCATCCGTATCACGTGGCCATACCAGCGCAACTGAGATCTCTCAATGCGGAGAAGTAGCGGCTCAACACCTAAAGATTCCCTAATTGTGCTGCTGTACACTCTATCTAGTAGGGTAACACCTGCCACACCACTCAGGAATCTCATTTCGGCCGCTTGTACCCGCGATCGCACTCTTTCGGTCATTACCCAGGCCTCATGACCATAGGTGAGAATGGAGACAAAGATAGATTTGAAGACGGAGAGCTTGGCTTTGTTACCCAGCTCTCGTTTCGTTACCACGGATCGCCACAGTTCACGTCTGACACAGCTTGCTGCACCGATCCGAGCATCCAATTCTTTATCCTGCCTTCCATCACTCGCGAATGCAATCCCGAGATACTTGAACTTCTCCACCTGTCTCAATGAGGCTCCCCTAACATGGAGAGCACACTGAGCAGGCTGTCTTGAAAGAACCAGAACTTCGGTTTTAGCCACACTGATCTTCATCCCAGCTTCTTCACATTTGGTTGCAAACCGGTCTAGTGCATGCTGAAGGTTCGTGCGAGAAGACCCAAGCAGGACAAGGTCGTCCGCAAAGAGCAACCTCTCCACCAGGCAGTCGCCTACACAAACACGCTCATCGCCTCGGCTGCCCCTGTCTATCCAGTCCATAAAGATAATGAACAAGATGGGCGACAGTAAGCACCCTTGGCGGAGTCCAACACCCACGGTGAACGGTCTTGACTTAATGCCATATATCCGGACACACATCTCAGGGCTTTCGTACAGAGACATGATAGCAACCAGTAATTGCCCATCCACTCCATACTCTTGCAACACTTGCCAGAGCTTCTCCCGAGGAGCTCTGTCATATGCTTTTTCGAGGTCCACAAAGCAAGCGTAGACCTTTTTTGCATACTCCCAGGATTCCTCAAAGATTTGCCTTAGAGCAAAGATGTGATCCGTCGTGCTTCGGCCAGGTCGGAAACCACACTGCTCCCCCGACAGTTTGGAGTCGACTGTTTCCCGACTTCTCTTCTCCAGACACTTAGCGTACACTTTCCCAGGAATGCTGAGCAAAGAGATGCCTCTCTGATCTCCCTTTTTGAAGATAGGGATCACAATTCCTGTCTGCCATTGCTTAGGGGCCTGTCCAGATATCCAAGCAACTTGACACACTCGAGTCAGCCACAGGATACCATCCTGATTTAAGGCCTTTAACATCTCGGACCGGATTTCATCATCACCTGCAGCTTTGCCAGTCTTCAGGGACTTAATTGCCCATCTGACTTCTGTTTCAGTGATACTACCGTGACTATTCTCCGCTCCAAGGTGCACCTCGTATGCCTCAGTTGTTGTTGTCACCGGATTAAGAAGAGATGCAAAGTATTCCTTCCACCTATGCAATACGCTCTCCTCCGTTTTCAGAAGCCTCCCATCTGAACTCTTAATAGTTTGTGATGAAAGAGACTTCTTTCCACGGAGGCGGCGCACGGTCTGCCAGAACACCTTGTTTGCCGAACCATAGTCTGCCTCCAATTTCTCCCCGAACTTCTCCCAGGCCTTGGCTTTAGCTGTTGATACTGTCTTTGCTGCTGCTTTTCGCGCCTCAGTGTACCGCGCTCGACTCGAAGTTGACTTATTTGCAAGCCATAGCAAATAGGCTTCCTTCTTTGCCTTGACAGCTTCTTGGACTTCACCGTTCCACCATGCAGTCCTTTTCTCACCGCCCTGCGCCACACTCAGCCGCTTACGACCACAGCACAAAGCAGCCGAAGTAATCACAGCAGTTTTAAACAACTGCCACTCCTCTTCAACAGTACCACGATCACTGGGTAGTTCTTTGAAACTTGAAGATATGCTATCTGCAAAGGTCTTCCTCACAGCTCTATCCTCCAGTGCCTCCCATTTGATGCGCCAAGTTTGTCTGAACCTAGTATTTCACTTGGTTGGCATGGATTCAGAGAACCGCAAAGTGCAGACAACAAGGTGGTGATCAGTTGATAGTTCTGCCCCTCTTCTCACACGAGTATCCAACACTGATCGGAATAAGTCAGCTGAAACGATTACAAAATCAATCAGTGACTTCTGGTCCATTGCGTCCCTGTACCAGGTATACTTATGGACATCCCTGTGCTGGAAGAAGGTGTTTGTGATGGAAAGTCCATTGTTGCAACAGAGATCCAACAAGCACCTCCCATTCGCATTTAAATCGGGGTCACCATTCCTCCCAATCACGCCCCTCCACGTTTGGTCATCAGCCCCTACGTGTGCATTGAAGTCGCCCATCAGGATGACAGAATCTGCACTCCCTCTCCTGCTAAGAGCAGCATCAACTTCATCTAGAAAAAGTGGGTACTCTGTGACTGCATTCGGAGCATATGCAACGAATAGAGAGAGAGACCGTTTCCCTATCTGAAGCCTCAGGAGACACAGTCTTCCACCTAAGGGGGTCCAATCTGCAACATAATCTGCCAGCCGGGGACTTGTGAGTATCCCCACTCCCGCCTGGGCAGTCATGTTAGGGTTGACACCAGAGTAGAAAAGCTTCCACCCTCCTTCTAAGTCCACAGTTCCAGAACCTGGACGTTTCGTAGAGGTAATACCTATGATATCCAGTCGATACCGTTTGGCTTCCTCCACGAACTTTGATTCCTTTCCTGTCATGGAGAATACGTTCCAAGTGCCGATTGACAGCACCCGATCCCGTTGTCGCTTTACCAGTTTCTCCTCCTGGGTAAAGGCATGCGCTGCCCCCGACCGTTTCCCCAAGCGCATAGCGAGTGCACTGGTGGGGCTTCTCGGAGGCATTGCTCCGAGATAACAGCCGGGAGACTGTCGACTATTTTTCTAACGAGAGCCTCTGCCTAACTCCCGAACGCGGGTGACTTTAACCTGCGCCACACCCGATGCAGTATGAATTCTTTTATTTGTCAACATCATGAGATATATGTTTGTTTGGATACTCTTCGTCTCACTTCTCAACCATGACCTTTCTGGTAAGGGTGACCCTAAGGTAGCCGTGCTACAACCACCATAGCTCACAGAATCCCTGAAGCACCCAAACCCCTGACCCACGGTAAGGGGGCATCCACTCAGGGGAAAATAAACATTAAGGAGAATATTATAAAAATAATTATAATGAGACAATAATCATACTTAGTGTAACGCTCGGTTATCTCGGTAGGTGGGGTCTTTATCTAGGGTTATTGGGAGTGGCTACGAAAATTTACCTACAAAGAAAACCTCCCCGGACACCTGTCTAATATTATCGAGTATGCTTCTTAAGAAATGAACGAAAATCTGCAAGGATATCTAACTAGAATACCACTAGGCTTTAATCTTCTGTTATATTAATCATTACAATCCTATCTTTTTCATTCAGCAATATTACAATAGGATTCATTTCTCTTTTAACGTTCATGTCTTTAAAGTTCCGCCTTTGTCACGCTCATCTATAGATCGGATCCCCATAATATATTTGTCTGTTAATGAATAAATAAAGATTTGATTCTACCTTGTGTTCCTTTTGCAACGTCCTTGCCTGTCAATAGTTCTCTTCAGATCCATTTGCGACCTTTTCGCCTCAGTGGCCAGAAAATTAAAAAGAAAATAAATTAATTAATTATCAAAATTATCCCAGTAATCCATTTAAAAAATTAAGCAAACAAGAAAATTCGTCCAAAGATATTCCGAAGGCCATTGTGATTTTTTTAGAGTTCTTAACTAGAAGTCGAACATTTTCTGGGTCCCAATCCTTTTATCTTTATTCGTCCGCTGCGTTCACTAGAGTTCTTGCACAATACGAAAAAATTAAGTTCTCAGCTATTTTCTTTAGATTTTCGTTTAAATTAAGGACTAATGTTATCTCTAGGCGTATACTTTATTCCTTTATTAACTATTTCAACAATCAATGCCTTAAATCGGGTCTCGCTCCGTGTACTAGGATTTCGGATAGACCGACTGGGGAAAACGGGTAAGTTAGAAGGCAGGGGGGAAGTCGATGGGACTCCAAACATAAACCTAGTTTTACCTAGAAATGAAGGCGATTTGCATCCATCCACGAAGACGCACTAATTTCTCCACAAAACCAAGCTTTTCCGTATTCCAACGCTCTCGACGGGTCCGGAGAACTCGTTCCATCTCGCATTTTAGATCCACCATAAAGAAGCACTGTTGGATGGAGTTCTAGTTGACTTCCTCCTACAGAGAAAAACATAGAGAAGCAGTAGCTTGTACCAAATCAAGATATTCATGGCCATAATATATATCCTATATTACCAGATCGGGCAACAGGACTATGTCGCATTTTTCACAGGTCATCTCAGGAATGTTTGGTCACCGAAGAGATTCCATATTATCTCTTTAAGCCTCAAAACGCTGTCCCTACGGCGAACAGTATTCGATTTCTTCCATTGGAAGCAGGATCCAATTCAGCAGGTAATTGGCTTGGTTTATTTTATTCTTCATTTACTTTGGGTTCCCGAAATCAGAGGAGAAGCTAGACTTAATTGCATTTTTCGAGGCTTGCTTGGGCGCCAAACTTCCAACCCCCAAAAAACTACGACTATCTCCGCCCATAGCAACAAAAACTTTTATTTACATTCCATCTTCAAGCTCTCGCAACAATACCTAGACACGCCGTAAGTGTTATTTTCCGGACAACAATACTCACAGTGTTTTAAACATAAATTGGATTATTTTTATATTATTTTTTTACGACTTTTGGAATTTCAAAATCGCTTATTAACGCACCTTACTCTATTTAATAATCGCCATAATGTTTTCTTTTTCAGGTCCAAGACGAGTTAAATTTCCCATTCACTCGAAAGAAGCACAAGAAACGGGGATATCTCTCATAACAATTCATAAAAATTTTCACTCTAAACACAGAAATCTAAGAAATAAATTAGAGTCCTTGTCACGACCTTGTCAACAGTTTTAGTTAGTTAGGTATTTTTGGGCATTACATTAGACTTCCACAATAATCAATCATAGACATAGAACAAGAAATTAATTTTAAGAATATCTCAAGAATGGTCAATGAAAGGCTGTGGAATTTTCTTTTCTATTTTCATCAATAGTTTAAACATCTGGGGTGTGGCATGGGATAAACCCTCACTGACTATTCTTAAGCTATTCTTTAAGGAATATTACGCCTGAGGAAGGATAGTCCCAGCCTGCAGACTAGGCAACTGCTCTAACCAAGCCTAAAGGACACGTAAATAAAGTAATGCTTTCACATCCGCAGTGGCGCAAGGTTCCTGGTTCGAATCCAGGCTATGGAATTTTCTTTTCTCTAAGGGTCGTACAAATGAAAACGAAAATTATTTATTTTATCCAAAGTGTATACAAGGAATTTAGAAATACTCTCCAAATGCGTTAAAGCATTTATCCCACTGTGTAGCAAGGCATGTAATTCCTTTATGGTTGCGTGTCGAAACATTCCAAAACCTCTTCCTTCACTTCAACGTCCGACTGAAACCTGCGGCCTTTCAGATGTTTCTGAGATCCCCAAACACGTGAAACTCACATGGGGATAAGTCAGGGCTGTAAGATGTATGCTGCATTGCTTCCCAGATGAAATTTTTGATGAGGTCTACCGTTGCTTTCGAGGTGTGAGGACGCGCGTTGTCGTTGAGAGGAAGCACCCCTTCTGTAAGAAGTCCAAGACGCTTGCATTTGATGGCCGCGCGCAGTGCCTTCAAAGGTTTCCCCATATCGTGCTGCGCTAACTGTGGTGCTTTTTTCAAAAAAGTCCAGTAAATTCGGGCCTTTGCGATCGAAGAACATGATCAAAATCATCTTCCCCGTGCTGTTTGCGATTGCTTTTAATTTTTTCGGGGATTTGTCGTTTGGATGAAGCGATTACTCGCAGAGCTTCGAAGCGCGAGCTATCGTTCTTTCTCACGTGATGCAACACTTGCAACCTATCGTACAATTTGCACGTGGGGGTTTCTCAATTGTTGAAAACAAAAAACTTACGATCCGAGAAGTCGTCTTTTTTTTCCCCACACAAATTTTGGTTTTCATTTGTACGACCTTTATATTTTCATCAATAACTTTAGTTTGCTATAATTTTTACAATCAAAAATGAAGATTTAATTTTTTGCTTTATCTGAATGATTGTTGCAGCAATCCACTGCACGTACTGGTATTTGTTTGCTTTACTGTCCTGATTTTTTTTGGTGTCCTTGACATCACTGTGCAGAAAAGCACGCATTTTGGGAAGAACTTTGAGAGACTTTATCCATTTATTGACCTTGATTTTTACCTCTTCATCTGAACCTAAACGTTGGCCTCTTAGGAATTTCTTCATTGGTCCGTAGAGGTGATGATAGTCAGATGGTGTAAGGTCTAGACTATAAGGTGGATGTTTGAGCACTTCCTCAAGGATTTAGATTGACCCTTTCTAAGAATCTGCACCATCTGAAGATATTGTTACAGTTTAGACAATCAGAACCATACATCTCCAACACTTCCCTATGGATTTTACTCTTAATTTTTCGTTTGGCCAACAAAAAAAAATGACTACACGTCGCTGTTCTTCACAAGTTGATGATGCTAGCAAACACGCTATCTTTGCCCAGTAGTTAATGGTCCTAAGGTAATACCTGATCAAGCCATTGCTGTAATAACGCTGTCGGTAGGATGAAGTGATCTGAACCAAAAAAAAATACACAACATACCTTGACATATGAGTAATCCATTGCATTTATTGCAACGCTGGAATAATTTCATTTTTCTGCTAGACACATTTTCAATGGCACTCCATGTTCCTCAACGTATCAGGGACAATGCTTTCCTTCAGACTTGGAAAGGCTTGTTCCAATAGATTTTACCCTATACACTACTGCATCTTAGCGAGCGTTACTGCAGAATATTTTGAGGCATCTTTCAAGTGAATCGCCCATCCTATTTCTTCTTACAATAACATAAACAAGAAGATAATACATAAAATGACATATCTAAATCAACACTATATACAGGGTGTTTATGAATTCCATTACCAGACTTGGATAGGTGGTAGGGAAGGTCAAACTAGCAACTATTCTGAATACCATTTTTCCCACAAAGACGTTGTAAACGAGTTAAAAAGGTGTAAAGATCCCGACCAACACCGGCAGAGCTGCATGCAAAGCAGGAAATTAGCAATGAAAGCAATAATTGGTGAATCATGACATGCAGCTGGGGTCAGTTTATTTGTTCAAATGCAGAAACGGTTATTACAACGTTACATTAAACAATTTCAGCAAATGTGGTTCAGTGGTTGCGTGATCGCCTCTGATGCTCGAGGACGCGGGTATCATCCCGGCTGAGGACGACGAAGATTTTTTTCAGGGGGAAAATCCTGAGATCACGCACGTACTTCGGAAGGGAAGTAAAGCTGATGGTCCCGTGTAGTCGTTTGCCGGCTGCACGTTAAAGAACCCTTGCGAGGCAGAATTGGCGGCTCCTATAACGCCGTCCTGAAATGACCATAGCAGTTGAAATGGACGTTAATACCAAACAAAACAAACCAAACCGTTGATTCACATGCACTGCCTCGGGCGATCATCTGTTTCTTGCCAGTCCCTATATGGCGGCGCGAAGGCACTGCTAGAGGGGAGGTACTGCCAGTTTCTTCCTTTTATTTGTCTCTGCTTTAGTACTTTAGAGGCTTGCTGGTTAAACTTCCGGACTTTATAGCTCTATTAAAGAATCTTCCGGATTTTGGAACTCTACAGACGAATCTGCCATATTTTGGAGGCCTGAAGGTTATTATTACGGATTTTGATGGCCTATTAAATATGTTCCGGATTTTGGAGTTCAATTAGTATTTTGAGGTCTATTGATTAATTTTCCGGATTTTGGGGGACCACTTAGTTAATCTTTCGGATTTTGAAGCAGCAATTTTTATATAATTTTCTATTTCTGTTAAATGGTGTTCCGGATTTTAAAGTTTTAATAATTCTATTTTAAAAGTGTATTGGTTAATCTTCTGGACTTTGGAGATCTATTAAACATTTTTGCGGATTTTGGAAATCTAATAAACTTTATTCCGTTATTTGGAAGCCAGTTTGTTAATTTTCCTTATTTTGGAAGCCTACTGGCAAATCTCCCGGATTTTGTAGGCCTGCTGGTTAATATTACGCATCTTGGTGGCCTATTATATAAGATATGAATGGTTTCGCCATCTTTTCCCAGCTTCGTCAAGGTGATGGAATGAATAGCTGCTAAAAGATAGCGAAACCGGCTGTAAAATAAATTTCATCAAAATGTATTGCAAAGCCTCCTTATTTCATATATCTAATACCGATACAAAGACTTCGAACTGTATAGATCATATCTATTATATTTTCTTCCGGATTTTGGAAGTTTAATAAAGTATCTTCCTTTATTTTGGACGTCTGTAAGTTATTATAACGGATTTTGAAGGCCACTTAGTTAATCTATCGGATTTTGGAACCCTTTTAAATAATCTTCCGAATTTTCGAATTCGGCAGAATGGTGTTCCGCATTTTAATGTTTTATTAATTGCATTTTATAATTGTATTGGTTTAACCATTGGCTTTTGGAGGCCTAATAAACAATATTCTGGAGATCAATTAATTATTTTGATTTTGGAGGCCTGTTAAAAAACCTTGTGGGTTATTGATTTCTGTTAAGTAGTCTTCTGCTTTTAGAGTCCTTTTAATAGTATTTTTGAGGCCTGTTGGTTAACCTTTTCGATGTTGGAGGCCTAGTAGCGAATCTTCCGAATTGTGGAGGCCTGCTCGTTGATTTTCCGCATTTTAGAGATCTATTAACAACTCTCTGGATTTTGGAAGTCTAATAAAGCATCTTTCGTGGTTTAAAAGCTTGTTGGTTAATATTATAGATTTTGGAGGCCTATTAAAAAATTTTCCGGATTTTGAATTTCTGCCAAGGGGTCTTCGGATTTTGGAGTCCCATTATTAGTGTTTTGAAGGTCTATTGATTAATCTTTTTTAATTTTCAGGCCTAAAAAAAATCTTTTGGATTTTGGAGACCTGTTGGGTAATCCTCCGGGTTTTGAAAGACTTGGCCCATAATATGGCGAATCTTGCGGAATTTGGAGGGCTGTTATTGAATCTTCCATATTTTGGAGGCCTGTTAGATATTCATCCGGATTGTGAAGGCTTCTTGGCAAATCTTCCGGTGTTTGGAGATTCGTTGGTTAATCTTCCGGAATTTGGAGATCAATTAAATTTTTTTTCCGGAATTTAAGTCTAATATAGGATCATCTTCTGTTAATTGGAGGCCTATTGGTTAATCTTTCGCATTTTGAAGAGCTATTGGCGAATCTTGCGGAAATTGGAGGCCTCTTTTTGAATCTTCAGTATTTTGACGGCTTATTAGATATTCATCCGGATTATGGAGGCCAGTTGGCAAATCTTCCGGAGTTTGGAGATCTATAAAAAAATTCCGGAATTTGGAAGCTTAATTTAGGATCTTCTTCTGTTATTTAGAGGCCTCTTGGTTAATCTTTTGCATTTTAAAGGCTAATGGCGAATCTTCAGGGCATTGGAGGCCTCTTCTTTAAAATCTTCAATACTTTAGAAGCCTGCTGGTTATTCTTCCGGATTTTGTAGATCTTTTAAAGAATCTTCCGGTTTTTGGAACCTTACAGACGAAACTGCCATATTTTGGAGGCCTGTAGGTTATCATTACGGATTTTGAAGGCCTATTAAATAGTTTTCCGGATTTTGGAGTTCAATTATTAGTTTTTTGAAGGTTTATTGATTAATCTTTCGGATTTTGGAGGCCATTTAGTTAATCTTTCGGATTTTGAAGCCCAATTAGAGAATCTTCCGGATTTTCTATTTCTGTTAAATGGTGTTCCGAATTTTAAAGTTTTATTAATTGCATTTCAGAAGTGTTTTGGTTAATCTTCTGGAGTTTGGAGATCTATTAAAAATTTTTCCAGATTTTGGAAATCTAATAAAGTTTATTCCGTTATTTGGAGGCCTGTT
>JAHWFO010111249.1:0-15204 GCA_023313115.1 Rhysida immarginata | reverse complement strand
CATATGATTGGCGTTTAAAATAAACGCCCAGTTAGTGATTCAGTTGGAAAAATAGACGCCGAATCTACTATTGGAAGATATTCGGTAATATAAAATATAAATTCCTACATTCAATGAAAAAATAAAATACAAGTTTAATAAAAAAAATCAAGTTCGAAGTGTTTGATTTTCTCCCAAACAATAACAAAATAAATTATTCAACGTCTATAGCTCTCTTTAGCTTGAATTCGTCCTTCTTGAATCCGTGATGATCCTCCTCTAGCGTTAAAAATTTGAACTTACACTATCACGGAGGAAAACATTGAAATATAGCGCGCTACAGAAGCATCACATCAAGATTCAAAAACTCCAGACAAAAAAACACATCCCCTGCGAGTAATTAATAGTCCGCAAATGTTTGAAAAATTATCTTATACGTTTTGAAACTTTCTAAGTCTTTACTTCTGAAGTCAGCTCTTTACTTGGCCCGTCTATTAATTAATTAACAATTATAAATAACCAAAGGGAAATTAACTGTGAGTGATCTATGTTAACATTACTTAGGCATTTTTTGTAACGTGGCTTTATGTGAATGTCCGAATAACGTTTATTAAAAGTGATAACTCAATAAAACTCCAATAACAGAAGGCTATGTAAAAACTCCATGATCCCTGGTGGCAAAAACTCATACCTCACAAAATATGATCACGGCGTACGAGATAGTAAAATGCCTGCGCATTGGCTGCCGTTCACCAGAGCACTGTCTGGATACTCTGACTGGCTGAAAATACCGGGTGGGCAAGAAATAACGTGAGGTGTTCAGAGCTCGCTAGCGGGAATTCTATTAGGCCAAGTGCAGTACATTTTGGTGTATATGCTTAGTGGAACATGCACTTTCGATTTCTGCAAAAAAAAAAAAAAATAGTACCAAAAGTTGCCATAGGTGGCGCTTATTTCAAGAAACCAATGAATACCTAATTGTCAAATGAACAAATACCGTACAAACCAACTTTAGTAACAACAATAAACAATGTTTTATTTTTAATTCCAAATGTGTTTCAATATGACCACCAGTGTGCTGTTCCAATAGCTGCATGCGCTACACAACATTTTCTACGGCAGCTCGCAGCATATCTGCATTAATTAGTCTGATATGTGACGTTATTTGATCCTTTAAGGTTGAGAGGTCAGGAACATGTGCTTGATACACAAGGCTTTTCAAATATCCCATAACCAAAAATCACAAGGGTTGAGATCAGGTGACCTGGGTGGCCATACCATGGAAAATGCACGACTTATTATTCTGTTGTCTGAAAAACGTTCTCGCAAGATCTGCTGCACCTGACGTGCGATGTGCGGTGGCGCACCATCCTGCATAAAAATGGTAGAATCCAGACAACCCTTTTCCTGCAATCGTGGTATCACAAAATTCTCAAGCATATCGGCATACCTGGCACAATTGACGAAACAAGTCACCGGTCCACGGGGACGGATTTCTTCAAAAAAGTATGGGCCGATGATGAAAGAAGCAGTAAAGCCGCACCATACTGTTAGTTTCGGTGAATGCATAGGAGTTGGCAGACACACTTGTGCATTTGATGCAGTTGTGGGTATTGATATCACCATTCAAATAAAAATGTGCCTCATCACTCCATAAAATTTGCCATGGCCATGCATCATCCACTTCCGAACGTGCTAAAAATCTCAACGAAAAATCAGTTCGGGTACGTTCATCTCCAGGAAGCAGTTGTTGAACAGGTGTGAGTTTATAGGGATAAAATGTCAATATCTTATGCAATGTTTTCCTCACCGTCGAATATGGGATATCTGTTTGGCGTGCTATTGCGTGTGCACTGCTGGTACTCTGCACAGTAGTCATCTCCTGTTCCACAACAGCAGTTGCAACTTCTTCAACGTGTTGCTGCCTGATTCGTTTGCGTCCCCGGCCTGGTTGCACTCCTAGAGTTCCGGTAGATTCAAATCGTTCAATCATTTTCCGTAAGTTAGTTATGCTCATTTGTCCTTTTCGTAACGTTTTCTATCGCCGGAATTCACGAAGGGCAGCACTTGCATTGTCGCTCTTCTGATAAAACAACTTGACTAATAACGCCCGGTCATGCATAGTAAGCGTCATCGTCAGGCCATTCGTTCGTGAATGATGGGAAATCCTCAGCCTTGCCTTTTATTGTCATGATTGCTCAACACGGAACGCGCTTATGCAAATGTATTCATCGTTTTCTTGAAATAAGCGCCCCCTATGGCGACTTTTGGTACTTTTTTTTTTTTTTGCAGAAATCGAAACTGCATGTTCCACTAAGTATATACACCAAAATGTACTGCATTTGGCCTAATAGAATTCACGCTAGCGAGCTCTGAACACCTCACGTTATTTCTTGCCCACCCGGTATTACGTCACAGTAGATTTTAATCAGTTTCAGTTTTGTAATACGCACGGAGTGTTAATAAAGTATAGGAAAGCTCATAGAGTGATAATAAAATTCCCAACCCAAACTAATATAGGTTTCCAATTATCTATGTCCAATATTCTATCGATTGTAAAAATATTATGTGCCACGGTTCATATTCAATGATTTTATAAGCATATTAAACACTCATACACAAAGGCGCAGAGAAATTACAAAAACTAACTTTTGAGCCATGATAGATAGATTGAGAAAAAAAATCATTCACAAAGTTATAGAGCTTCAACGATTTAGTAGACATTCACTCTTTGCACAAAGAAGACAAATGCATAAAACTCGTAAAAACAGTGTAGAAAAATTCACGTATGGCGGACAAAGGGGGCGAGGGAGGATCTGAGTGGAATTTAGGAATTGTTTGGTTTAATTTTATTCAATCTTCCATGGTGGCATTTATATACTCTGCTTGACAATTGCTAAGGAACAGCAACGTTTTTGTCAATAAATAGTGTCCCAAAAACATAAAATGGCATGGAATTTGGACTCAGGAAACGAACATAATGGCAAAAGCAGAAGAGGTATCATGAGGCATCAATGAGTGACTAAAGAAATATGTTGGTTGTTTGTCACCGGTTTGAAATGTGAGACCCTTAGTAGTAGTTTTTGCCTCTCGAACCACAGTGTATGCTTTTCATCTTTTTGGCATGCTTCCTTATCCCATTTTTCCTGTAACGCAGTTGTCATTTCCTGCAGCATTCTAGAAGAGGGATTTCTTTGTGCCACACGTCTCCCAAGAGCGTCCCAGGCATGTCCTATGGGATTGAGATCCGGGGAGTATGGTGGCCACTGCAAACGCTTGATATCCGCACTCTCAAGAACATCCGATACGATGTTCACCCTGTGTGGACGGGCATTGTCGTCCATGAACACAAAGTCTGGAGCAACTAATCCACGGAAAAGACGAACGTGATCCAGAAGAATCTCTCTGCAATATCGTGACCCTCTTGTAAAAATGTGAAGGGGTGTTCTAACATCATGCATGATGCCCCCATACACGGCGATTCCTTAAACAAAACGTTGTAATTCCCGAACGTGTTGTTGGTGATAACGAATTCCCTTTTCACGCCAGATGAATTGATCCCCAGAATCACTCTGCATAGTGAACCGAGACTCATCGGAGAACATCACTATGGACCACTCCTGATCGCTCCTGACGTACTTTTCATGGAAATGGGCTATCGTTTTTAGAGAAATTAATTTTTCCTTTCCAAACTCAACCTTTCTTTTTCTCTTTGAGACGACTTCTTTTTGAAAAGAAACTGTTTGGCTACGAAGACCCATTTTGGAGGAATTAAGATTTTAAGAACCCCCCCCCCTGTAAAAATGTTTTATCAATCATTATAACATACACATAATAATACTAAACTACTTTTCGTCAAACGTCATCTAGAACGGTCTGCATAAAATAAAAGTTATTGACATATGGGCTGACTTAATTCTAACGCGGTTTTAAGAAATGATGGCGTCTGCTGGCACTGATTTTGCTAAATCTGTTAAATGTTTCGGAGCCAATTGGAATTAATTTGGAAAAATCTTTGTAACCATTCCAAATATAAAGACGTTCAATTTCATTGGAATTTGTTTCTCGAACAGGCGCCATAGCATAATGCAGCTTCAGATTTCCAACTTCATTTTTGCAACAAGAGCTTCGAAAATAACCAGAGCCTCATAACAAGACACAACGGTCTCCTGATGTTGGCTAACTGATGTCGAAAAAAATCGATTATCCCGATTTGATATCATACTCGAGACGATTTACCGAAAGAGATAGTCCGTGCTAGATCGATATATCCAACACCAGGTTGTATATCCAACTCAAAAAACAAAAATCAGCCAATAACCAGTTAGTACTGTTTTCCAGCTGATGACAGTACAAAGTAAAATTGGGTTTCAATAATTTCAAAAGAAGGTAATATTATTACAAACTAATGAGTAATTTAGTAACACAACATGACCTCTGAAAACAAGGAAGTTTAGAATAACAGTGAATAGCACTTCAAAGACAACGAAATTAGTCCAATCAGTAAGGTATTAGAAAAGGCCGAATAAGGAAAAAAAATCAGACCAAGCTGGAACAAAGTTTTAATGTATTCTTAAAAACGTTGTCTCCAACATATTCACTTTGCACCACTCTACCCCGCCGGATCTTGCCGCCATCGAAATCACTTTCTTTTGAAATACACTATATGATCACAAATATCCGGACACATGCACGTTTGCGTTCTAGCCACGATTTCATGGAAATCAATAGGGCGTCGCACATCCCTTTGCCCGAATCACAGCTTCCACCCTTCGGGGAAGACTTTCTACCAAATGTTGGTAGGTACTTTCCGGAATGTTCCTCCATTCCTCCCGAAGAGCGAGAATCAGTTCAGGTACAGAAGTTGGCCGATGTGATCTGGCTCGCAAGCGTCTTTCCAATTCATCCCACAGACTCTCTATAGGATTGAGGTCGGAAATTTGTGCCGGCCAACCCATTTCTTCGACCCCTGAGTCCGCAAACCACTGCTGTACACGCCTCGCTTTGTGGCACGGAGCATTGTCGTGTTGGTAGAGAAATGGCCCGTTTCCGAAAAATTGCCACAACGTTGGAAGTGCACAGTTGTCCAAAACATTCAGATAATGGTCGGAGTTCATGATTCCTTGCACAGGAACGAGCTGGCCCAGTCCGTACCATGAAAATGAGCCCCACACCATGACTGCTCCTCCTCCGAACTTGACTGTGGGCTCTGTGCACTCAGTTAAGCGCCAAACCCAAACTCGTCCATCGGATTGCCAGAGTGTGTAGCGAGATTCGTCTGTCCACATTACACGTTTCCATTGGTCCACTGTCCAGTTTCTGTGGGCTTTGCACCACTCCAGACGTCGCTTGGCGTTGACCCTGCTGATGTGGGGCTTGTGGGCAGCAGCACGGCCATGGAATCCCATCGTGTGCAGTTCCCGACGAATTGTCATGGTACTGGCATCATTTGCAGAGGCGTTTCGAAACTCTGTGTCAATTTTTTCCGCCGAGGACTTCCGGTTGCTGCGGGTGACACGACGAAGCACTCGACGGTCTCTGTCCGTTAGTTTCTTGGGTCTACCGGTTCGTTGTTGAACTGTTGTTGATCCCCGGGTTTTCCATTTCATAATGACATCGCCTACTGTTGACTTGGGTATCTGAAGAAGGCTGGAAATGTCACGCACGGACTTGCCGCATAGGTGACATCCAACGATGGTTCCACGTTGGAACTCACTGAGCTCTGAGAACGACCCATTCTTGCCAATGTCCAAGCAGAGTTGTGTCTGAAGGTGTGGGAAGCTATTTAAATGATGTGCAAGTCATTATCATGTGACATTGGGCCAATCGATGATTTGTGAGGGGTGTCCGGATATTTTTGATCATATAGTGTATCTCACTTACTATTAGTACCACATTAAAACGTTTCTTAAAAAATTATTCCTCAGAAAACTTTCTATAAAACATGTTCTATTATTTTTTCAGGATCACTTACTGTTTCCGTGCTAGAGGTCAACAACGATCCACAGTGCGCGACAAAAACTTAGAAACATTATACAAACATTATACAAATCGCTCAAATCTTTTTAATACACTGCTTTGCAATGCAATTGCCCCACCAACAAGGAGTTATCCGACATTATCCATATTTAGTCGGGGAGTTCGTTTACCTCCGACTAGTAAACGATTAGATGCATGCTCACGAGACATGACCATTTGGGTTGATATAGGGTGTCCGGGTGCCTGTACAGGCTCATCAGATGACACCTGTTGGAGACGTTCCACGCAATAGGGAGGAAGCAGCTGCCTCGTGAAAGTACAATACTGCAATCCCCACAACGGTCTCAATGCCGCGACGACCACAACGACAACCGCTCACGCAATTAACGGACTTTGAACGAGGTCGGATTATTGGCCTCTCCGAGGCTGGATGGTCAAACAGACGGATTGGTGTCCATGTATCGCGGGACGCACGGACGATAGGCCGATGTTGGAGGCAATGGCGAGAGAAAGGCACACATGCCAGAAGACCAGGCTCTGAGGCCCGGAGAAGCACGTCAGCTCGTACCGATGCGGCAATGTGAGTTATTTAACTTAATGATGAAAAATAGGAAAGAAAATTCCGCAGCCCGGAATCCTATTTCAATTTCTTTCCTATTTTTCATCATTAATTTGAATATTCTGAGGTAAGGCGTACTATTAAACCCTCAGTGATCATCTAATGATTTATTCTTTATTTAACTTGCAATGTTAGTTTGTTTAGGTCAAATCTTGTAATCAATATTAAAACAACTTCCCGAGAAGCTATAAAGCTGAAACTTGGTACACATTCGCAGGACCGATGACAATGCATGTTAATTTTTTTTTTCAAATCGTTTTACTGTTTCGTGTTCTAATGATACTAATTCATTACTACGTATTGTCCAATTGCCACAACAAAGAATTCATTATGACGAGGGTTAAATGTATCCGTTGTTTATTGTTACAAAATTATGCCATCTTTTTGACGAGATATTAAAATATGTCACGTGGATTTAGCACAGTAAAACAGAGACAAAGATGCGGAACGAAAAAAAAAATATTTTATTCAAAAAAAAAGATAAAGTCAAAAAGAAAGTTCTTGATGCATTGATTCGCCGAGCTGTGGCGCTTCAATACAAAAAAAATTGGTTTAAAAGTTCACCTAAATCTAAATTTGCAGTGGAAGTTGAAAAAATAAAAGAGTCCCTCCTCTGATGGCTCGTCAGAGAAGAAGATTCGCACGGGATGAAACGTCAGTCGTCAGTTGGGCTTGTCAGAATCATAAGAACCACTCCCATAAAGAGAAGAGGAAGGTTCAGTCCTATCAGCGATTCAATTGTCTATAGCAAAATCGAGAATTTGGTAAAAAGTTCAGGAAGAGAAGAGCCGCTTCCAACGTCGCTGGGAGAGAATTGCTTGATCGTTGATAATCAAAGGATGAAGGGGAGCCGCATGCACTGAGGCGAGGTTAACTCAGTGGCAATGCGTACTCCAAAAAAAAAAGAAACTATTGAAAAGTCCAGGCGACGTGGGAAAGATGCTTGACGCTCGAAGCTAGAGTCCTGGAAAGCCTTTTGGGGCTAAACTCCGGGAAAACTGGATGCCGAATGTAGAGTGGCGCGTGACGCTACAATGATCATAAATTACGAGTCTCGCAGAGAAGCCCTCGTCGACGCTCGATGAGACGAAACTCGTAGCACCGTCTAATCACACACACACACTTCAATTAGAGGGAACGCAGATAAATCAGAATGCTGCATACACACATGATTACCAATATCGATAGCCCCGCTGTAAATAACAAAAACATAACGAAGCACAGGTCAGGGACTGAAAGCCGTAAGATACTGATTACTCAATAACTAATAAAAGAATCACCAGCACTTTGTTACGCCACAAATGAAGGATGGAGCTCTTAACTGCGTAATGCATTGAATTAACCACAAGAAAACGATTACACCACAAACTCGAGGCACATTTGAAATGAAGAATATTTAAAATAACGGGGAAGACACCTCGTCGCGAGGAAATATTCCTCCCACGCCACTAAACATGTAGCCGCCAAGTGAAATCGGGAAGACGCCAACTACGTCGGCACTTTGAGAAAGTGCGAGTGCGTCGTATTGAAAAACTGCACGAAAGAGTCTTTCTATCCCCCGTTGAACTCCAATGTCCAGTAATGTTATACTGCGCCACACTATACAGCTCACATTAGCCACGGTATTTACATAATTAAAAGACCTACCGTAAACATAGAATAGTCCTGGCGTGCGTTCGCCTTCATCTCCGCGTCGCTGTCGCTCGTTTCCAGTTGACGACTCCGTTAGCCGAGTTCGTTCCGTCGGGTTCGTCTTCTGCTGCCGGGTGGGCTCCGTCACAATTTCTCCGTTGCCGAGCAGTATAGTTTGAATCACTTGCGCCAGCAAGCCTTGCCAAGGTCCGTCCAGGTCCGAAGGATTAACGTTCCGCTTTCCAGCAACGTTGTCGGGCTCGTCTGCGAAACCTCTCTCCTCGCCGGCCGTCGTTGCCGCTGAGTCCCGCTCCTCCTCGTTGCTCACGCTCTTATCAAAGCTCGGCGGTGTAGCGCAGCCTTGCTTTGTCAGCTTCGCTCGCCTTCGTCGTCGTTGTCCCTCGCCTCTGAACCTTGAATCTCTCCGTAAAATTCCGTGCCATTCTCCTACTTGCGACCGTCTTTCGTGCTGCCATGACACCTTCTCGCTAGTCTCGTTATCGCATCTCGTTCTCGCTTTCGGAGTGGCTCTCCAAAACCTACTTCTTCTGGCGACGTCATCAATGCCTTTCGGTTTCGGAGAGCTCCTCTTCTCCGTAAATCCACGTGACAAAATAATAATAAAACCTGATAAAAGCGTGTTTTTTTTTTAAAAAAAAAGCCCTCTTACATAACTTATTTGAATAGTTAAAAATCTTCCCAGAAAAATATTCAGTCGAATAGGAAAACCTCATCCAAATCGGATCAGTAGTTTTTGAGAAAATCGCGAACATACATACATGCAAGATACATACGGGTCAAACACAGTACCTCCTTTTTTGAAGTAGGTTAAAAAGATCATTTGCTCAACTAATTATTCAACATTTCAAAAATTCCACGCGAATGACTCCTCTAGCCTAAATAATTTCTTGGCAACGTAATCATACTTTAGATGTAAACAACGCCCTAATGTGATGAATTTCGACGACACAATGGATACCCATATTCATCCGTTATAGTTTGCTCTACCAGGGTGCTAGGATATCTTTTAGAGCAATGGCTATCTTGCATGCAAGAAGAGTTTCGATTTAATGCATCTACTCCGATGCAACTACATAAACCCGGTTGTTGGCCACTTGGTGAAAATTCGCACGATTTCAAAAACTGCGCTCGTCTTCATCTGGTGCTAATAGCCGGCTTCAGTTCCTTCTATGGGGCTTGTTTTTTTTCTTCGTGGATGTACATGATCATTTGTTTCTAATAAATATTTGATTAATTTTTCATTTTCTGATATTAAGATTTATTAGACTTATCTACAGATATTGGACATTGAAACTGAAACACCTTCGTAAATAGCACTGGATACCCCCAGGGCTGAATAGAACCTTCTGCTAGGTAATTAATCGTATGCATATCAATGAATTACGTGTCAGAGTTCTTGGTAGTCACTCCAGTAGAAAAGTTCGATAGTAAGCTTCAAATTGTCTGTGCAGAGCGTTATAATGGGAGACATATCCGACTTCAAAAGAGGGCAGATTGTTGGGGCGCGTCTAGCAGGTGCATCTGTGTCCAAAACTGCCACACTTTGTGATGTCTCACGTGCTACAGTATCCAGGATGATGTGTGCATATGAACAGGAAGGACGAACCACGTCCAGGAGGATCAACTGCAGGAGAAAACGGAAGTTGTCGGAAAGAGACGTCAGGACATTGACCAGGATTGTTGCACGAAAGCGGAAAACCACCGCAGCAGAAATCACCACAGAAATGAATACACGCCTCCAGGAACCTGTGTGCACGAGGACAATCCGTCGTTACCTGCATAAATCCAACATCCATGGCAGGGTTGCTATATCGAAGCCTTTCATCAGTAGTACAAATGCTTCCAAGCGGGTTCAGTGGTACCGGACGCATAAAACCTGGACGTTGGATGACCTCAAACGCGTCATATTCTCGGATGAGCCCAGCTACACTGTCTTCCAAACAACAGGGAGGTTATTCGTCTGGAGGAGCCCCTCTGATGCCTACAACCCAGATTGCTTGGCAGCCACAGTCAAACACGGAGGTGGATCAGTAATGGGTGGATCAGTAATGGTTTGGGGTGCAAAGTGTGCAGGACCTCTACCGATCCTTCCCAAGACGTGTTGCTGCTGTGATGGCTGCCCACGGTGCCCCAACACCTTATTAAATAAAGATTTTGGATTTCTACCAGGTGTTTCAGTTTCAATGTCCAATACCTGTATTTCCATTTTTCCATCGTTTGTGTTTGTGTGCTCTGGAATTCCAACAATCTGACATGTGTTATTCACTAATTGATAATCTATTGTTGCATCCGCACTTTGCTCTCGATATCTTGAAGCCAAACTTGAACATTCATCACTTGAAGCAAAACAGTGCGTGGGCGAAACCTTTACAGCGCCGAGCGAAGGGACTGCTTTCTTTGCCGCCTTTTCACTATTTCTCAGTTAAAATCACAAACAGACAACCGATGTTACAGATATAGACAGTGGTGGGTTTAAGGGTAAGCGGACTAAGCCGGTGCGTGGGGTCCCGGGATACCATAGAGCCCCGAATGTTATAAAAAATAGACAAAGTTATTGTTTAACGGGTAATTAATTAAGTAATTGAAAGTAAGTTAATTTATTTTAAGGAAGAAAGCTTTAATTATTCAAATCAAATAATAGTAAATTTTGAGGGCTCCAAAATTGAGGCTCCTAACTTCAGCTTAAGGGCCCCAAAATTTTAACCTTTTGGGGCATCCGCCTAATTTGAGCCGTTGTCACGGAATTTTGGATCGAAAATAAAAATTAAAAAGAATTTCGTGACGAAAATATTTACAAATACCAATTTGAGACAGAAAGCGGAGAAGCTCACCTCGGGAAGTGAAAATGGAATGATCGACGGAATCGCGCGAGGTTCGAGAGCGAACCGCGAGAAGAAAAGGGGAGCGCGAGAGAGAGGAGAGAGAGTACAACAACGGTGGCGAAAAGACGTGGAAAGGAGCTCGGCGAAGGAGAAAGCCGATCGTATGTCAAGCGATGGGCGACAGCAAATTAAGACGAGGTCTTCAGGCGAAAATAGCGGGGTCAGCGAGCTGGGCTATTCAGAGCCAAAGCATGCCTCTAATGATATGTGTTTGCTGAATTTAAGTGTACGTCGCCACGCAACCGCCCAGCCAGGTACGGAGCGAGAACGAGACGAACGGTGGAGAGCGTCGGCCGGCCTCAGCCAGACGGCAGAGTGGAGCCGAATTTCGTCGGAGGAGCATCCAACGGTAATGTGACTTTTGTTCATTATAATTTTCGTTTGTGCGGACTCTCCTCGCTCGGACTATCCTTTACAAATATTACTAGCTGCCGAATTCCGGTGACTAGCACCAGCAGAAGTGTATTTAGCGAGCTGGGCCTCGCTAGCTTCAGTGCCTGTGCTCTAGGCGTGTTCCCGTTTAGCATCTCAGCTTATTGGAATACGGGAGTAGGAGGCTTTTTGCCCGAAGCCTAAGAAGATAACTATTATTGGAAAAAGGAAAAATAAAAATAAAATAAAGCGGCATATAGTTTGTTTTTTTTTATGGAAAATATTCATCGTGTAAAATTGGTATCGGCTATTGCGCCGCAACAAGCTTGGCATTTGCAAGCTTTTAATAATGGAAATTAATCAGCTGGCAGCGTGGGAAATCTTACAATTATTTTTGTTATTTAGCGAGCAGAGGCCTATTGCATAATTGAGGGCTCTCTGCATAGTTTATCTTTTAAAGCAGAAGATTGCTTTTTATTTCCAATCAAAAGGAAATCCTCTCCGTTTTGTTTATGATCCAACGAATGATGAATTTATTTAATTATTTATTTATTGCCAGCAGGCCTATTGCATATTGAGAGGCCGTTATTTTTTTGTTGCAAAAGTTTTAGGGGAATTATTTGTTTTTCTCTTTTAAGTCGTCAGAGATTATTAGTATTGACTTTTATTGTTTCTTTCTTGTTTTTGGAGCAAGCTGACCTGGAGGAACCACGTGTGTTGGAGCATTGAACATCAGGGCTGACAGCGATTTTCATGCAGGAATCCGACCGAGTTCCCGTCTTCCCAGCGTTCGACCTTTTTCACAAGAAGAATCGAATCTAATTGTGTCTCATCAAGCTGGACTTAGCAGCCGAGGATTTTTACCCCGTTAGAAGAATTTTCAATTGCAACAGAAGAGTTATACGTTTTCCCACTAATTTATCTTGTACTTTTTATCAGTAATTTTCTGTGCAAATATTCAAAATCATATTTAATTTGCAACTTTATTAAACAGAAGCTGTTAATAAACTTTACCTATTTTATTTAAATCACACCTGCTCTGTATTTTGCTAATTTTAACGCTTCCACGTTACAGCCGTCCTTATTATTATTAATCCCCTTAAAACTTAAAGCCTCCTTAAAGCAAGCATTTAATATCAGCCTTTGTTGACGCAGCATAGAAACACAAACAGTCGATTGTTGATAAAAGGACAACTTGACGATTGTTGGCACAAACATTGCCTTGCTTTGTTGGTCCGTGCATATTGTTGGTGAGATAGCGCTTATTTTTTCGATATTGTTGCCTTCGGAATATTTATTAGAAGAGCGTAGGAGGCCAACGGGAGCTCGGACGTGAACGAGACCTAGCCTAAGACACTCTTCGGGTCTTCGAGATCCTCTGTGCAAAATTTCAGCATCGGGGGTTGCCCGGTTCAGAAGTTATGGAGTAACAATCAAACAAACAAACAAACAGACGGGAAGTGCACTATACACAGGGTGTTTCATAATTGGTGTCCCGTCTTTAGGTCCAAATAATGGCTCAAGGAGAAACAGGTGGGGGGAAAATGAATATTGATTATTTGGGTTTGATGTCCACTAATTCCGAATAAAAACATTTCGCGTCCCTAGGGGTGAAGGGGTAAATTTTGAAAATTTTAATTTTGTAGGGGCAGGGGTTAGAGCCCATGTGTTATTTAGAAAGTTGTAGAGCATCATGTAAAAAGTGGGTTTAGCAAAAAACCCGGTGAAAAAATCTCATGCCCTGCCCTCTTTATCGAGTGGGTAAAGTGAAAGGTATGGCTAGCTAATGTCGACAAAAACCTTACTTATTAGAAAACAGTAGGGCCTACATTTGGAAAATTAATGAGAATTAATGAGTCGTTACCCTAAAAAGCTAATAAACTCGACCGGGCTTCCCCCCCAGGAAACACATTATGAAATTTGAAAACTGTACATGGGAACTGGGAAATGTAAAAAATGTAAAATGTGAAATGAAAAACGAACGTAGAGGTGTTCATACGGAGAAGCATTCCTCAGTTGACAGTCTTTGTAAACGTCATTGGCAAATTGTCAAATGAAAAACGAAAGTTTGGCCCATCTACCTTGATGGGAAATCAAATAAAAAAAAATTTAAACAAAATGCTCAATGTGGCCGCCATCGACCACAATGCATGTCTGCAGACGCTGCATGTGCTTATCTCTGCATACACGCAATTTTGCAGGGGTAACAGAGCGGACTGCGCGAATGATTCGGTTTTGCAAATCCACTGCCATGTACTGCGACATTCTGGATAACTATTTCATCCCTACTCTGGATTTTAATGGACAAGACAACCAAGAGATTTTATTCCAGCAAGACAACGATCACAAACATCGAGCACGCCTTGCCACACAGTGGTTCCAAGATAACGAAATTGAGGTTCTGAAGTGGCCTGCACAATCTCCAGATCTCAATCCAATAGAACATTTGTGGGAACACCTTAAAAAACAAATAGCCAAATATCCAACTGAACCAAAAGAAATGCAAGAATTGTGGGAAAAAACAAAGATGGAATGAGAAAATATTTCTGCCCAAACATGTAATAATTTAATTGAAAACATGCCTAGACGTATTGTTGCATTGTTGAAAGCCAAAGGAGGCTACATAAAATATTAAAAAAATATTTTTCATACAAATTAGTTCAATTCATAATACGGCAGCAAATTGTCGCAATGACAAATTGTCGGTTTTTCTTTAGTTACATAAAAAATAATGTTTGAAAAAATTTTGTATTGCACTTATTTCATGCTCAGATATCGAGTTCTTAAATGAAAGCAATGGTGACTCTATTGTATGTATACAGTATCAATAATGGATGGATGAACATCTCGCTCTCTATCATTAGGACAGTTTTGGAAGTCACTGTATAAGTAGAGGTTTATTTCTTTTGTATTTGGCAATCATAATTGTAATTTATGGCAGGTTTATATGTAGCATAAAGCGTAGCATAATTGAGATGGGTCTGTAGCATAAAGTAGCATAATTCAGATGGCACTGTAGCACTTTTCGTTTTCAAAACCTGGCAACACTGATCCAGAGGTTCATAACAAGACTCAACCGTCTCCTGAGTATGACAAAAATCGATCATCCCGCTTCGATGTCTTACTCGAGACGATTTACGAGAAAATCCGTGCAAGATCGATATATCCAACAACAGGCTGTATATCGAAGTCAAAAACAAAAATCATAGGTTTCCAGCTGACGACAACATAAAGCAAAATTGGATTATAATAATTGGCTGGACCGATTTTAATGAAATTTTTTGTATGTTCAAGTGGATTCGAGAATGGTTTAGATTCACAATTCGGTCCACTACAAAATGTTTTTTTAATTAATTTTTTATTTATAAGTTGTTTTACCTGGAGCTGAATGGGATTTTTGGCAGCTTTAAAAAATTGTGACGTTTGCTTTGTTTATTTTGCGATTGTTCCGTGAAGCAGCATCAACAATGACTGCAGATGAGTCGCGCGGGAATACAGTGTATCTTTTAGTTTTTATCTGAATGGTATTTTTCTAGCGTCAGAAACTATGACGTCGTGGTTTGCTTGGTTTAATGAAGACTTTTCGCGTATTCCGTGAAAAAGCATCCACAGTACCTGGAAGACTTTCGCACGGAAATAAAATGTATATAATATTTCTAAAAGGGCTTTTCGTGGCGACCAAAACAGTATATAAAGAAGCTGGTTGACTGACTCATCAAC
>JAHWFO010111246.1:0-12533 GCA_023313115.1 Rhysida immarginata | reverse complement strand
ACTTAACAATTTCTTGAAAATCTTTAAAAATGATCAGTAAATGGAGATAATGGAGAGTTAGCAGACTATTGAGAAAGAGTGGAAAGACGACAGAGGAAGCATTCCTTTAGCTCCGTGATGTATTGAGCAAATGGGAAGCAAGTAAATAGAAAAATCCGCGACCGCTAGACTGCACAAAGTGATGAATGGCCAAATTTTGCTTCAACACATCGAGAGAAGAGTGGAAATTGCAACAACACTAAGTATACATCTAAGGTAAGATTACGTGAGTAAGAAATTATTTAAAACTAGCAAAGGTACCCGGCGTTGCCCGGGATAATTACTTGGATGTAAACAGAACAATCTCAAAAAATTAAATTAAATTTTGCAATATCTTAAAAATAAACACATGAAAATGCTTAGAATTAATACAGTAAAAATTCTTAATGAAAATTCGAAAAAAATCTTTTTAAAGGCTCACAATGGATGGACCGCTCCAATAATTGCTTACTCAGATAATCTTACTTCAGATGTACACTTGATGTTGTTGCAATTTCCACTCTTCTCTCGCTGTGTTGAAGCAAAATTTGGCCTTTCATCACTTTGGGTAGTCTAGCGGTCGCCAATTCTTCTATTTACTTGCTTCCCATTTGCTCAATACAGCACGGAGCTAAAGGTTTGCTTTCTCTGCCGTCTTTCCACTCTTTCTCAATAGTCTGGTAACTCTCCATTATCTCCAGTTACTGATCATTTTTAAAGATTTCCAAGAAATTGTTAAGTACTAAGAACTCTCTTTTCTAAGAAAAACCTGAATAACAGGAATTCTATGCATTGTTACAAATTGAAACTTATCCATATTGCATCATCATTTTATGTTCATTGTTATAATTCTTGGAAAGGATTGCTTTATCATTGCATCATCATTTTGAGCTCATTGTTATTGGTGAATTGCGTGTTGAAACCATTGTTGATACCTATTGTTGCACAAACTTTTATTTGCATTGTTGGTCATGAGATATATATTGTTGGTCCGTGCAGAGTGTTTGTGAATTGCGTGTTGATACCATTGTTGCAAAAACTTTGTCTTGCATTGTTGGTCATGCGATATTTCTCATTAATATGCCCTGCCATAACCATGAATATCGATTTTTTATCAATAATTATTATTTTTTCGAAATCTGAAGTAGACAGTGACCTTCCTCATGCTTTGAAGGTCATGTATGCGAAATTTCATCAAGATCGGAATAAAACTGTAGATTTGTATAAAAAACAGACCCACAGACAGACCCACAAACATCCTTCTTTATATATATAGATAGAAGATAGATAGCAGTGGCATCCTTGGAGAGGTCCAGCCATTGTGAGCCTTTAAAAAGATTTTTTTCGAATTTTCATTAGGAATTTTTACTGTATTAATTCTAAGCATTTTCATGTGTTTATTTTTAAGATATTGCAAAATTTAATTTAATTTTTTGAGATTGTTCTGTTTACATCCATGTGTAATTATCCCGGGCAACGCCGGGTACCTTTGCTAGTTAGAAATAAGATTAAAAGAACATGAAAGAGCACTTCGCCACAAAGACAAAAACAACCATTTAGTAAATCATTGTATCAAAGAAAACCACACACCAGATTGGAATAACACAAAAATCATTGGAAAAGAAGAAAATTATAAAAAAGATTAATTAAAGAAACAATAAATCTCATTACAAACAACAAAAATTTAGCCAAACCATCAATAGAAATAAACAATAAATGGACACTACTTTTTAACAACAATCACCCTAATATACAATAGCCAACAATCATAACCAACAATTACAATCAACTTAGCTTCATCACCTTTATATCAATTGTTACATTCTTATTTAAACTGTTTACAACATTCAAATATTTAATCAACTGATGATGAGAAAAAAATTCTCGAAAACGTTTTTATTTGAAATTTATCCCAAAAAATTTGGATCAACCCTTCAAAATTTCTTCTGTACTTCAAGATCATCATTTTCCTCTATCAACATCATCTACACAGAACTTCATCTACATCCTCAATAGACTGGTTTTATTTCTACCATCTTCAATAGACTACATCCTTGAGTTTTCTTTCATCTCCCACGTTTTTTCAAGATTGGTGACTTTAATTTTAATTTTGTTTTTATTATTTCACGATTTTTTTCCCATTATAAGGAGACTAAATTCATTTTAAATTTAAACTAATTATTTAAACTCCTTAAATCAATAATTATAAGAAAATAATTTTGAACATTAAAAAAGCTGAAAATAATTTTTTAGCTCTCATGGAATTATAGGGATTTTCTTCGGCAGTAGAATTCCAGCAGAAAGTTATTAAAATAAATATCTTAAATGTATATTTAATCGTAGCCCACGATAAAGACAGGCACTGGCGCGGAAAAGTTACCTGATCAACTTAGTCCGGATTTTCTTTTTTGAATCCGTATTATTATCTGGTGGTAGGCTTGTGCGAATGTATCTTACCAATTCTTTTTACGTTCGTTGTTTTACCTTCGGGAGTCAAAATAAATAGAGTCAGGGCTGGGGACGAGAGAGCAATCGACATACAGTTGTCAATTAATATATACAAACTTTGTTGTACTCGAAGAACTCGAAATATGCTCCGATCACAAAGTCATGGTTTCTTAATTGAACAGGTTATGACACTCGTAACAGTTCCAATGCTATCGGCGCGTACCGGAAAGAGTACCAGAAATGAAGCATAGTTTGCTCAAAGCGCCATCTACTTATCAAATTTTTGTGAATCATTTTGAATTATTTATTTAAGATAAATAACGTAAAAGTTATAATTAGTTGTGCTTTTAAATAAAGATCGATAACTCATGCTTTATATGTTAAATTCTATTGTCTATCTTATTATTTAGAGCAGACTTCCATGTTTTGCAATCTGATGGTCAAAATAATATCGGGAGTGTCATAACCTCTTCAATTAAGAAACCATGACAAAGTACTCGACATATGCATCTTGGCGACATCTGTTGGCAATTATTCTCCATATATATAGATTCGTAAGGAACAAAACCATAATGAGATTTATTCGTTACGACATCTGTTGACATTATATTTTTGCTGGAACCAGTTGTTTTTTCCCGTGGGAATGAGACTTTTTCCCACAGAAAAAAGTATCCTATATGTTGACTCGCCGGCCAGGTGGCCGAGAGGGCTAGGGTGTCGGCTTTCTAGTTCTCGAGTCTGCCTGGTCGTGGGTTCGAATCCCGCTGTGGGCATGGATGTTTGTCTCGGGCTGCGTACAGATATAACTTGTGGAAAAGGCGCAAAATGACCTAAGTAGTCGACGCCAAATTTCTAGAATCCCCCCCCCCCTATATGTTGACCCAGGTATTAAATAACCTTCACAGCTAATTTCAACTAAACCCCTTCAGTAGTTTTGGCGCCAACCACTAACATACAGACAAACTGACAAAAATCCTAAAACTGTTTTTTGGGCTTCTGTATCGTTTATAACCACAAAAAAATTTCTAAAAACTGTTATTTTAGCTTCAGTATCGTTTATAATACACGTAGCAATCACTTTTTCGCAAAAAAATTTAATGTAAATTTTTCACCTTGCTACTATTTTATTATATATATAGATTAGGACTTTTATGTAATACCATAACGAATAGAATAGTAAGTATGAGTACTTGCGTAGTTTTCTGGCGCATCCGCAAGATGTCATTGCGTGCGTTTACGACTAGCGAGTCGCAGGTTTTTAGCATTCGCTTACAAGGAAAAGGATGAAACGTTAACAGTAGTTTTAAAAGTTCTTTTTTTATTCTTGCTGTTTATTTACTGTTTCTTAAAGGTAAACTCCACGGAAAAAATTCGAAAAGTCTATTTTTTTATGTATCCAGGGTAATATATCATTCAAAAATTTTCGATTTATCCTAATATTTTAATAAGAAAAACGCCTCGATAGATTGAACAATTCAAAAATTGGCCCTCTCGTCCCCTCAGGAACAAGAAGTCATTTCTAGCTTAGTTTCGATTCTAGCACAGTTTCGATTCTACATAACGCTAGAGTTTAGCTTGCCTTTTTACTACCAGAATGCCTTTAACTTGTTCTCTCTTTGGATGTGTAAATAAGAAATCCGATAGAAACTTCACGTTTCATATATTTATACAATCGGAATCGATTAAGAAGCAGCGGATTACCTTTAGCCGGCGAAGAATATGTATCCAAATACGAACAGCATCGTGTGAACAGTTCATTTCGAAGCGTCTTGCTTTTTTTTTCTCTAATCCTGCAGTTTTAAATTCATTGAAAATTAAAACGAAATTCATTGAAACTTGACACGAAATTCATTGAAACTTGAATCTGTTCCAACTCTAAAAAGGCATAATTCTGGTGATCTTCAAGAACAACGACCGTGATAGTCAGACATTTGCTAACCGTCGAAGGAATTAAGTAGGCTTATCTGCTGTCATAAGGCACAGAATAAAGAACACATTCTGTGTTCTTTATTCTGTGCATAAGGTACGTGCACGAGTAAATATAACGAGTAAATTTTTTAAAATACGAGTAAAAATACCGTTTTAAACGTAACATAGGGTATGCAAATTACACTATTATCACATTATAACAAGCTCATCACGTATAAATAGTGAAACAATAAAATATACGACAGAAACTGAACACCAAAACGTGAAATTCCCATTTGCAGCCAGCAAAAAAACGCCGCGAAGTTGGTCGAAATCGACAGCAGCGCTGTTATTTCGCACATCCGCCTCTCCCCTGATTTTTAGCATTGCTTAATACGAGATTAATCACACTTATTTATTCTATTCGTTATGGTGATACCAATAATATATGATAACCACAAAGAATATTTGCTTGTCTCATAGAAAAAAAAATTGTAGTAAACATTACTTGTCTTAGTAAACATTCATTTAGTAATCTTCTAAGTCAGAAAACTCCTTAGAAAATATGAATAAACTTTCAATTGAAAGTTAAGAAGAATAATGTAAAAAATGACTATCTCCTTCCAGAAAGGAAGAAAAGGATCCAAGCCATACAATTTTAAAGACAAGAACTATTCAAAATAAACCCCCGTAAAAAAGTATAAAAAGAAATTTCAAATATCATAAAGCCTAGTTTGAAGATTAGAAGAGATGAAAAACTGACAAAAATACATTTTTAGAAAGGTTAAGAAGTCCGAATTGAAAAATGGAAGGAAAAAATCTGCCACCCGGATTCGAACCGGTGTCTGCGATAGCCCAATTGGTAGAGGCATCGACCATGATAGTCGAGGTTCCTGGTTCGAATCCGGGTCGCAGAATTTTTCCTTCCAGTTTTCAATTGAAAAATCATTACCTATGCTTGGAGACGCATCTCCAGTTAATAATTATTATTATTTAAGTCCGAATTAACAAATAAATTCTTGTCCCAATGGGGATCAGTCAGCACACATGAAAAGAATAAACTGGCTTATAATGTGTCATCATCAGAAAGCTTGCGTATGGAAAAGTCCTCTGGAGAAGAGACTAATTGGCTTCGTGGATGAAAAAAAGAACTTTCCGCACAAAAAAAAGCTAAGATGATGGTGCTAAATCACATTATACATGTATATTTTCAAACACAAAGACTAAAAAGGTCTGTATCACAGTTCATATAGTATGTCCATCTAAACAGAAGTAAAATGAAATAAAAGTTCTTATATAGCCGGATATTTGAAGTGAACTAGTGTTGAAGAAAAATTTATATGGAAATCATTTGTGAAGAGTTGGTCTATTGAGAAAATGACGTGGCTTGAAGATGGCAAAGAAGCTGTTGGATCTGGAGCAGATGGTGAGACTCCAAAAGAGCACTATTAAATCGTACACCAGGCAGGGTGCCCAGGTGCACATACTTTTGGAGAATGGGCAACCCCTAAGGGCTGCGCCACCTATTCAAACGCCATGTAAAGAGGCCCATTCGTCCACCGGCGGGACATCCGATGTCGAGGGAAAACATGATCAAAAACGAGAACGAGTTCTGGTCCCCTCTAATGACCTTGCAGAGACGTTGAGATGAAGCGTAACGTCTCTGGAACAAAGCTGGGCCAAAGCCGAAGCCACTCGAGATGGAGGAAAGACCTGAGATGGACAGCGCCCCTCCTCCATACAGCTGTGGCTGACGGGCGTGAACCACGAGCACGATCCTAACGGACCAGCCACAGTTCTTGATTCAGAAAGGCGATGGAGATGACCAGGTCCAGCTTGTATGCAGCACCTGTGGAGCCGTTCACCAGGAATTGCACTGACTGGTAGGAAAAGGCAGTCAATCCAAAGTGTAATGAAAGAAGATCCCATATGGACTATGCGAACGGGCACTCGAAGAACACATGATCAATGAATTCAGACGACCCACAAAACTGGCAACCAGCAGATCCTACTCTTCCCCACTGATATAAGAATTGGAGAGTATAGAATCCATGGTGCAGCAGACGCCATTGAAATTTGAAGACCGTCAACTCGCAGGCGGTAGATGGCTGACCATGGATAGTCGGGATGCCAACATACGATATCAGAAGTCACACCCCAGACGGACTGCTGGCAGAAACAAGATAGACGAAGGCTTCCCCAGTCTTGTAGTTCCAGCTGGCGCAATCCAGAAATAAATGACGCTAGATCTCGCTGGACCACATCGTAAATTCCAGGTGACCGCAGGTTAATTGTCACTGGCAGCGAGATAGGAACGGGCAGTCCATTCATCTTAAAAAAGAAACGCAAGCGCAGGAATAAAAAGCTAGCCCAGTTGGGAGGGGGGAGGCGGTAGACCCGGATTAGGGCGGCCATTCTCCCTTCCTTTGCCAAAATATTTGAGAGCCTTTTCTACACACGTCTATCTTCATACATTTTTTCAAAGAATCTTCTTTCTCCTTCCCAACACGGATTCACACCTAAAAGAAACACATCCACTGCCTGCTACGAACTGATGGAATACATTATCTCTAATATGGCCAAAAACAAATTAGTTGTCTCCCTATTTCTCGATTATTCTAAAGCATTCGACTCAATCCCTCATGACCTCCTTCTACACAAATTATCCCAACATTTCAACATACGTGGCCTTCCTCTTGACTGGCTTTCAAGCTTTTTATCAAATAGACAATACACCCTCCACCTTCATAATAAATCCTCCTCCACAATCACCCGAAATATTGGAGTCCCCCAAGGTTCCATCTTATCACCGCTTTTATTTAATATTTTTATAAATGATCTTTCCTCCATACTTTCTCCCTTATCTTTAATATTGTATGCAGATGATGCCACAATATCCTATGCCGACGCCTCGCTACGTACAATAAAGGATACCTTTAACTCAATCCTAGACAAACTTCTTTTCTGGAACACTATCAATCATCAATCCCTCAACCTTAGCAAAACCACTTACGTCATCTTCCATCAACGCAATAAAAAATTTGACACGAACGAATTTTCGCTACATTACAACTCACAACTGATTACCCCATCCAAATCCTTTAAATACCTAGGCATTCACTTAACTCATAACCTCTCCTGGGATACCCACATCAATTCTTTAGCTTCAATACTTAATCAGCGTTTAGGGCTTTTCTCCCGTCTCCACTTCTTTCCCCCAAAAATCCTCTTACTATTATATAACACTCTAATCCACTCCTCACTAACTTACGGCCTTCAATTTTGGGGTTCGACCACTAACCATAATCTTCTACGCTTATTCAGACTTCAAAAATGGTTCGTCCGAATTCTATTAAAACTACGCAAACCAGCCCCTGTCTCTCATCTTTTTACCACAGTGGGTATCACACCCATTCAACAACTCTACTTAATAAACCTTGCAATCTTTATATACAAGATACTCAACAATTACATTTTAATCTCCCTCCCTCAACCCTTATTTACAATCAATAGCGCGCCTCCTTACAACACTCGACACTTAGCCTCCTTGCAAATAGCACGTATAAAGCATAATTACGAACTCAAAAGCATCTCTGTCTCAGGTAATAGACTCTGGTCTTCTATACCACCAGATCTCCGAATGTCCCCGAATATTGTAACCTTTAAAAATCGTATTAAGAATTATTTCTTAACACACACGCCTATATAACTTTCCCTTTCCCCTTCCCGCCTCACCCCCTCAACATAATTTATATTACATTATAATTTATTACACCACTGTTATACACTGTCTCTTGTTCCCCATCCAGGGACCTACCCCGTCGGCCTACGGCCATACTGGCCCTGGATGGACGATTGTAATGTTTTTATGGAATAGTTTTTAACCAAATAAACAAATAAACAAATAAGATATTGCCAGATGTCTGGCAGACCCAGGCCCCCTCCATCAAAGTGGATAAACAGCAATTCTGAACGAACGGGGTGGCGACATGCTGAATATCCCCAAACACAGTCCACCACTGCACTACGGACTTTCTTCAGAGAGGTGGTAAGATGGTAATGCGAAAATTTATGCCAAGGCGCGAAATACACTTATCAATTACCTGCTGCCAGTGATGAGAGTTCATGTCCGTTAAAATAGAAAAGAAGGTATACCAGCACTGTTAATTGTTCACATCATGTTATTGGTAAAGTACGAAGATAGTCCACCGTCCATTACAAAATAGCGATGCTTTTAGACTTGCCGAGATTGATGGAACTTCCCGTCGAAGTGCTAAAGAGATCCAAAGATTCCTTATACCGGGCTTTGCAAAAGTTCTGTTACACTCTTTACATCCCCCAAAAAATGGACTGCTCGTGATTTGGATAATTCCATTTCCACAAAAGGATCAATTAATATATTGGAAATTACGTGTTAACCTCTGAGTGATCCTAATGTCCACGACAAAAGCGATGGAAACGAAACGAGTAGAGATCGCTGCTCTCCTGCGCGCGGGCCACACGAAGTCCGAGATTGCCAAGCTCCTCAAAGTCAGCCGGATGACCATCCACAGAGTTGCGGACAGGCTCAAGAATGGGAGAGACCTTAAAGATCAACCTCGTACAGGTAGACCTCAAGTCGTCAACCGTTTGGCTGTGAGAAAAGCCTTCGAACAAGACCCGACGCTCAAAATGACTGCGCTCGCAAAGAAAAAGAAAATTTCGGTGTCCACAGTGTCCAGAGTGGTCAAAGAAGAAGGTGGAAAGAGCGTGAGGCCTCTGCTGACGGATCGGATACGGGAACAACGTCGGGAGCGCTGTCGCCGTCTTCTCAACGACTTGAAGAGTTATGGCGAGCGAATTGTCATTTTCTCTGACGAAAAGACCTTCACGGTCGATCCTGTCGTCAACAAGCAAAACGACTGCGTGGTAAGCTTCGGCCAGGACATCTCCAAGGTCCGCTACGTGTCTACAACCAAGCACCCGGCCTCTGTGATAATGCTCGGAATCGTGGCGTCGAATGGCGAGAAAATGCCACCCGTGTGGTTCCCAAGTGGATACAGGCTAACGGCGGCTGATTACAAGGACATCCTGGCCACGAATGTCCTTCCCTAGGTGAAGAAATGCTGACTACATCTTTCAACAGGACGGTGCCCCTGCCCACACGGTCAACACTGTGCAAAACTGGTTGGGGTCCAACATGACCTTCTGGTCGAAGGGCTTTTGGCCTCCGCAGTCACCAGACCTCAATCCACTTGACTACAGCGTATGGGCGCATGTCGAGGGGAAGGCCTGCAAGGTCCGTCACAGCAACGTCGACGAGCTGAAAACATCTGTCAACCGTGTGTGGACCAGAATGAGGAAGGACTACATTCGCAAAGTTTGCAAGGCTTTTCGGCCTCGTCTGGAGCGGGTTCGTGATGCAGATGGTGGCTACATTGATTAAATGACTAATAACAATGTTATTCTACATGATGGCACAATAAAAACATGTCTAACTGCATCGTGAACATCGTCGTGTCCATTTCTTTGAGGGTCGTCACGAGTGTAACAACTTTTGTAACACACAAGGGCAACATTGTTCTATAAAAATAAACTTACAATATAGAAAATATCTTCTTAAAAATTAAAACTCTCATGTTTTCAACACTAAAAAATAAGCAAAATATTACAGACAGATAAAATAAAGTATTAGCTAATTCAAAAAACATTTAATAACACAAGTGTCTCTCCTTTTTATCACTATACCAAACAAATAAAATGAAATGTAATTGTTCAGAGGGGGAAACAAAATAAATAGAATTTAATGGGTGGTACTTTAAAAGAAAGAACCCCAAAACTTAAGAGTAAATGTGGCTCGTTAAAAGACTTTTATTTTGGTTTAAAAATTGCGATATTTATTTATAAAATACAAAAAAATCTGTATAATAGAATGTTCTATACAATATGATTTAACTGAGGAATAGGCATTGCGATCTCAATTACAAAAGAAAATATTTCTCGGAATAAAATAAAGAAATACTTAGATGTACGTTAAATACAGCAAAACACTGTAACGAGAAATATTAATCGCTACATTGAGCGAATTGAGATTAAATATAAAAAAAAAATTGAGACAGACCAATCTTCTATCTATATAAAGAAGGATGTTTGTGGGTCTGTCTGTGTGTCTGTCTGTGGGTCTGTCTGTGGGTCTGTTTTTTATACAAATCTACAGTTTTATTCCGATCTTGATGAAATTTCGCATACATGACCTTCAAAGCATGAGGAAGGTCACTGTCTACCTCAGATTTCGGAAAAATAATAAATATCGATAAAAAATCGATATTCATGGTTATGGCAAGGCATATTAATGAGAAATATCTCATGACCAACAATGCAAGGCAAAGTTTGTACAACAATAGGTATCAACAATGGTATCAGCACGCAATTCACAAACACACTGCATGAACGAACAATCAATATCTCATGACTAACAATGAAAGGAAAAGATTGTGCAAGTGTAATTATCCCGGGCAACGCCGGGTACCTCTTCTAGTTCCTTATAAATAAGGAAAAGAAATTTCAAAATTCCCATTTAATGTCTAAAGAAAGACTGCGAAATAATAATTAATTATTAATGGGGAATAAGATTGAAAATGTGCAGCATGGCGTCCCTTATGCGCGTTATTGTTGAAACAGCATTAAAAGAAATTTCATTATCACCTTATGGGTAAACAATGCTGCTCGGTAAAGAAACATGGCTGCCGCGAGAAAGTGAGAAATTCAATAAGAAACTAAACATCGAACGGCAGGGTAGGAGTAAATTGCAGAGCATTGGAATGAAAATGATAAATGGAAGTTGAACGATATGCTGCAGGCTAGTAAGGACGTGGAGGACCAGACGGAGGGACGACTGGTCAAGCCAGAAGCTGGAAGTGGTCTGTCTGAAATAAAAAAAACAGTAACCACGGAAAGAACATCAACAATAGTGGGACACACATCCTCGTGATCACGAAAATTATTCGCGAGGGACAACTAGCTGCAGACAGTGATAATCACGTGGAGATTTTTTAATTAACATTTATTAAAACAATATATACTCAACAACCACTGTCTGCAAAACAGTAAAAAAAACTTAAAGAATAGAAAAAATAGAATAATTAATTACAAATAAAATTAATTTGTCTAAAAATCTTATGTGGATAATGCAGATAATTAACTTAAGAAAAAATAAAACTCTTTTTCCACAACGAAACAAGAATTGAACAAAAAGAAAAAGACCGAAAATAAAATGAAAAAATACAACCTGAGTCTGTAAGCGCTTTTCGAAAGCTTTGCTTTCATCATTCAGCAGCCAAGGAGCCCCTCGAGAGAACTTGACGGAACTAACTTGGAATAGAACATGCTGAGTATTTATAACGAACTGAAGCCAATCAAGACAAAAAGATCCAACTGAAATTTATTGATTGGGTAAGTGCGTCGCCCATTTGATCAATGGTGAATCGCTAATAGGACCCCTATCTAAGTTGAGTAACAATTTTTTATCTGTTTTTTGAATGGCTAAGCTTTCGAAGGCGTCCAGAAGGTGTTTCTTGTTTATTGACTCAATAAGTTTTACATTGTTTAATAAGAATTCATGCCCGGTATCTAGAGAGTGTTTGGCTATGGATGACTGATTCCCTCTACCATATCTTGTGTGTCTCATGTGTTCTTCGAATTTTATTTCAATATTACGGAAAGTCTGTCCTCTGTAAATCATGGGGCATTGGGAACATCTGGCTTCGTATATTCCTGATTTCTGTAGTGGTGGAATCTGGTCCTTTGGATTAGGTAATAAATGCCTGGTCTGGTTTGGATTGCTAAAAGATAATTGAAATATTAAAAGATTTGAAAACAGAATTGAGACCTTTGATTAATGATTTATTGTAAGGAAAGGATATGACTCTCCCTTTATTTTTAGTCCGGTTGAGGGTAGTGATTTCGTCCATGAACTTCTTTAACTTCCTCTTCCTGACCAAATCGGTGATGGTACGTGTGCTATAGCCATTTTTAACTGCAATATTCTGGATCAAGGAAATTTCTTTTTTGAATGAGGATTGAGCTAGTGGTAGATTAATAGCTCTGTCAATCATCGAAATGAAGGTGGACATTTTTTGATTCCAAGGGTGGCTGGAATCGCTTGGTATGTAATTCAAACC
>JAHWFO010111238.1:15487-33123 GCA_023313115.1 Rhysida immarginata | reverse complement strand
ACCACGAATGCACGTCGGAGCCGGACACTTTACCACCAGGTAATCCATAGTCCTTAAGTCTAGTCCTGTACCATCCCATCGAATCCCCCACAGAAACGTAACAAATTTTGGTGTCAGAAGTGGGATTGCTCATTTAAATGCCATCAACGAACGCTCCGACGCCGCTGGAAGTGAACGCAGCTCCCATCGCCATCTTGAGTTGAAAGAAGAAAAAAAGAACGCGTTCACAATTAAAGTGCCACAAACAAACATAAAAGAGACATTACTAACAAGGACTTACTTACCCTATCAGTGACAAATCCACGATGGCCGTACCACCCGAATTAATGCAGGAACTTTCGAAGATGATCGCCACAGCCCTGCACGTCGCCACCGACACGGCCGTAGCCCAGATGGCAACGGCGTCCCCCGCTCCTGGCGCAGAGCGTGCTGCGGAACTAGCCTCGCCGCGGCCTCCTCCATTTACCATGCCGCCGTTCCGAATGGACGAGGAGACGTCCGTTGGAGAATATTTCAAGAGATTCGAGTGGGCGTTGCAACTCTCGAATATTCCCACTACCCAGTATGCCGCTTATGCACGAGTACACATGGGCGCGGAATTAAACGGTGTACTGAAAATCTTGGCAAGCCCAAAAGAACCAGAGCCGATTCCCTACGAGGAACTTAAAGCAATATTGACTGGCCACTACGATCGTCCACGAAACAAGTATGTTGAAAGCATCAAATTCCGGACTGTTATTCAACATCCAGAAGAATCAGTGGCCCAGTTCGCACTCCGCCTACGTAAAAGTGCAGCACACTGCCAATATGGTGACTTTCTAGACCGGATGCTAATAGAGCAATTCCTTCACGGTCTTCGCTCCCCCGAGACACGTGACGAAATCATCGCCAAGCAGCCAGATGATTTTGACAAGGCATATGCTATCGCCCAAAGTCTAGAAGCCACATGGGCCATCGGGAAGGCTGTAAATAACCTTCAAGGCTACGAATAAACTTGGATATGAAGCTCCAAGTACCAAGTCAAACCATCGTGGGAGGAGTCGACAGAAGAAGCCTCTTCGAGCGAGTGCGAGCAACGAGCGCAATCGTTCCGCAACAAGTCGCCATTCCAGCAGCAACAGAACCAAGACTGTGCCAAAACAACCGTGTGGCAGGTGTGGTGGTCTGCATTGGGCAGACACCTGTCGTTTCAGAACTGCAACCTGCTACTCCTGCCAGATGACCGGACATATTGCCAGAGCCTGTCGTGCCAAGCCTAAGGGTACCTGTCGTACCCCACCCAATGAAACGCCAGTTCCAATAGACCGGGTCCAGACACTGAACCAGATCTCGTCTCCAAGGCAGGCACCTTCCCACACAAATGTGATAGATGTTACGATTGACGGCAATCATCTGCAGATGGAGGTCGACACGGGGGCACCCTGTGGTATCGTTGGTGTCACCCGTCTACGAAAAATCAAACCACGAATACGCCTGCAGAAGACTGACCGTCAATTCCGAAGCTACACTGGTCACCAGGTGCGTTGCCTCGGAAAAGTAAGAGTGCGAGTGACCATTGGCAGCACTACCCGTAATATGGATCTCTATGTGGTGGAAGGAAATTCTACGGGATTAATGGGTCGCGAATGGATCGCCAGTTTCGTCCACGAGATCCAATTCGACAAATTGTTCGCACCCATTCAAGCCATCCAAGAAAATCCAGATAAGGGACTTTTAACCAAGGAACAGCAATACCAACTGGACTGTGTAGTGAGAGAATTTGACCACATCTTTCAAACCACAGCAGGGAAACTGAGGGGGCCACCAGCGTCAGTCCATCTTGTGCCAGATGCCACCCCTGTCTTTGCTAGAGCAAGAGATGTCCCACTTGCTCTACGAGATCAATATGCTGCCGCCATCGAGGAAAAAATCAAAGCTGGCTTTTACGAACGTGTCGATTTTTCCGAGTGGGCTTCGCCAACCCACCTAGTGGTTAAAAAAAACGGTGCGCTGCGAATCACTGGAAATTACAAGCCTACGGTCAACAAGCAGATGATCGTGGATGAGTACCCGATCCCTAAAATAGAGGATATATTTAACAAAATGAGAGGGGCTGGGTGGTTTGCTCATCTAGACATCACAGATGCATACACCCACTTACCAATCGACGCCAAATTCCGGGAGGTTCTGACTCTGAATACGCCGACCCATGGACTGGTGAGACCAACTAGAGCCGTCTATGGTGCCGCAAATATTCCAGCGTTGTGGCAACGTCGGATGGGGGAGGTGTTCCGAGAAGCAGAAAATGTGGTCAATTTTTTTGACGACATCATTGTGTTTGCCCCGACATTTGACAAGCTAGTGGAAGCGTTACGCCAAACGCTACGTCGGTTGGACCACCACGGATTCCATCTTAACCGTAAAAAGTGTATCCTCGCAGCCACGTCACTGAACTGTTTGGGACATGTTATTAATAAGAATGGCCTCCATAAATCAAATGAACATATCCTTGCCATACAAAGAGCGCCCATACCATCGTCTTCTGAGGAGTTGCAGCTCTTCCTGGGGAAAGCGACCTACTACAGCGCCTTTATTCCAAATCTTTCCCACAAAGCAAAGCCACTCCGAGAAATGCTGGGCCATGATAAATTCGTGTGGACCGACAAAGCACGAAAGGCCTATGAGGAGCTCAAGACCATCCTCATCTCGCCGCAGGTCCTCACCCAATATGATCCCTCTCTCCCAGTCATTCTCGCCACAGATGCAAGTAGCTTTGGATTAGGGGCTGTATTGAGTCACAGACTAGCCAACGGTAAAGAAAGACCCATAGCATATGCCAGCCGATCTCTTTCGGAAACGGAACGGCGCTATCCCCAGATAGACAAAGAAGCCCTTGCCATCGTATGGGCTGTTAAAAAATTTTTTAACTATCTGTACGCAAGAAAATTTGAGTTAGTCACAGACCATAAGCCACTAACTCAAATATTTCATCCACATAAATCTCTCCCAACCCTGTGCATTAGTCGCATGGCCAATTACGCAGAATATCTGAGTAATTTTAACTATTCCATTTCTTACAAGCCAACAAAGGACCATTCAAACGCCGACTATTGCTCTCGCATTACGTCTATTAACAGGGTAGAAGAAGAAGAGGAAGATGGATTTGAGGGATTTGTGATCCACCAAATGAGCCAGTTACCCATTCGGCCAGAGGACATCGCCAAAGCCACAAGAAGCGATCCAAGACTGGGTCGAATTGTCCAGGAGCTAGCTCGAGGACGGGATCTAAGTCGCTCTGGTTTCAAAGCACCCGAAGACAGGTATACAACGAGCGCTGGTTGTCTACTCTACGAACATCGAGTAGTGATTCCACCACCACTACGGCAACCAGTCCTAGATGACCTCCACACCGGCCATCTAGGGATGGGCAAGATGAAAGGCCTTGCCCGCTCGTTCGTATACTGGCCCGGTATTGACGCTGACATCGAACGCACCGTCAGAACGTGCGCTCAATGTGCAACGACTTCCAGCACACCTCCCCAGTTTCGAACCAACCATTGGGAGTATCCCAAGGGGCCATGGGAAAGAATCCATGTGGACTATGCCGGACCAGTGTCGGGGAAAATGCTTCTGATAGTAGTAGACGCGTACAGCAAATGGGTGGAAGCGAAGGTAACTTCGTCGACGACCGCGACAGCCACCATCGACATCCTGGATGAGCTGTTCGCGAGACACGGAATACCAACCACCGTGGTCTCTGACAATGGCCCCCAGTTTGTCGCCGACGAATTTACGACGTACCTGAAAGTGCGAGGAGTACGATTCCACAAACGCACAGCGCCATACCACCCATCCACCAACGGGCAAGCTGAGTGCTATGTACAGACGATAAAGTGTGCATTGAAAGCCATGGGTACGACGCCAGCCAGCTTGCAACGAAACCTTAACACGTTCCTGGAACGTTATAGAAGAGCGCCACATGCCACCACGGAGGAGTCTCCCGCAAAATTGTTTTTGGGAAGAGAACTGTACACTCGTCTGGATATGTTACGGCCACAAGACGTAAACCAGCGAGTGCAACAGCGTCACCAAGCTTCGTTCTCACCCAAGTTCAGATCACTTCGGGTTGGGCAACCAGTCTATGTGTCGTCAGGGAATGTTTCCCAAAGAAAATGGCTTCCAGGTGTTGTCAGTCGTCGCTTAGGAGATCTCCACTACGAAGTGGCGGTTGACAACAATTATTCGAAACGCCACATCGATCAGCTTAAGCCACGAGACACAGAACGCCCAGGTGCGCCACCCCGAGAAGGAACGGGGAAACCAGCAACGCCTCGACGGGTGCGCTTTAGCGAGTGCGCTTCCCCAGCAACAGTTTGCCCAACCACCCCAACCGAGGTGATCCCGGTTGCCGCCGATTTTGAACTAAGTACCACGGCAGCAACTCCATTTCCAGCGGTCGAGGATTCGCCGCCAGACTTGTGCGACTCCCCCGAGCCAATTGAGCCGCATCAATTAGGTGCGGAAGAGAATCAACTTCCAGAGCGCTCTGAAACAGACACCACGCGTCGTAGTGACCAACCGACTCAGAACTCAGTAACTCTCCGGCGCTCCAGTCGCACCCGGCATCCGCCCCAGCGGTATTCGCCTAGCTAAGTGCGACGGGAGGAAGTGTCGTGTCGGCGATTAACATGCTATTGTTATCGCGCACGATCCTCATTATTGTAGTGGTGTTTGTTTCTGTATTGTCTATCCATTGTTGTGCCCACCATTGTCGTTGTTGTTGATGTTTTGTAAACGAACGTTCGCCAGCCATTCCACTCTCCCAGCCGTAATCGTATTGATGACACACCAGTCATCCATTCCACCACCACGAATGCACGTCGGAGCCGGACACTTTACCACCAGGTAATCCAAAGTCCTTAAGTCTAGTCCTGTACCATCCCATCGAATCCCCCACAGAAACGTAACACTACTGACTAGATGTTTTTACTTAGCATAACTGAACTAACAATTTCGATTTCGACAGCCAATCAAACTTAGGCATCCACGTGATCATTCCCCTGTCTCTTTCCTCTCTTCAAGATCCAAAGTTCAATCCTTACATTCATCTTTCTTGCTTTCTATCTGTTCATCCGGTTTCCGATTTACTTGTCCTACACTGGCCATACAATTTCTATCCTTGAATATGATTCTAACGATCAAAATAAGCTGTGTAAACTGACTCTTGCTTTCTCCTTCTGACAAACCTTAAAACTTGGCTTCTTATTAACAACCCCTACACCTACGCATAAAAATATTTAAAACAATTAATACTTTATTTAATCTTTCTCTACATAAAAACTCTTCTAAACTTTATATAAACTCTTGACTTCTGACTCTAATTAGACAATCCTGAACGCGAATAATAAAATAGCTCATTGGCATAAATAATCTGAATATTCAAATTCTAGCTAATTAATTCTCAAAACCTTACAAATACCTCCCCCTGCAAGAAAAGCCTCGCCCCGAGGCAGTACCTTTACCTAAAATCCTCTGGGCGGTCTTGCTTCTCCGCAGCATCTTCCATGATGAAGCGAGACAGATCGAGTCGACGCCGGCAAGCCTACATCTCACATGGCAACTTGTAAAATTCAAACAAAAATCAGTTAATATAGTGTATAAAGGGTACCAATAATATGTAACTTAACTACTACTTAAATTATTATAGGCCTTCCTAACGAAAATTTTGTGCACAACACTGGAAGTTTCTTATCACACAGTTCAAAAGTTCTTAACACTCTATATAGTTCTTTCTCAATACACAGTTCACTAAAGTTCAAACAACATAAAGTTCACTGGAATTCACTGAATACGGGAATTCAATACTATGTTAGAAAACACAAAGCAACATTACTTAAGAAATACTTCAAAGTACTTGATAATTTGTGGCACAAACTTGCTTCTATATGATGGAGATAAAGTTCTGAGGCGGGATGCTCACGTCGGCATCATCTCTTTGCTCTGGATCTCCATTAACATATTGGAATGTGGAATCGCTCCGAAGCGACCTTCAATGGCATTGTCTGCGACGAGGGGAGGTTGAAGTCCTCAACGTCTGCAGGTGTCTGGTGTCGGGCGTCTTCAGCGGTTTCCTCTTGAGTCCAGGGGTTGTTTCCTGAAAACCAACCCATTCCAATTGTCTCGGCCAATTTTAAAAAATGTTTTATCAAAGAATAGGAAAGAATAGAGAGTAAATGCCGTATTCCCAAAAGATAAAATATGTTCAATGTTTAGTAATATGTTCGATACTGAAATTTTTTATTCAAACAATGAATAAATGGATTAATATGTGTATGTAATCTTTACTAGTTCTAATTTTCATATAATGTATTCGCAGCGCAATATCGGTATTGTGTCGAGGAAGGGGGGGTTCGGAGCTCTTAAACAACTCTTGGACAATAGCTCAAGTACAACAATAACACATTAATAGCTAAGCACCCGCGATCCCGTCTTGTCATCTGTAGTGAACAAGGGGGTGACGTTTACTTATTATTAAGCTAGAGAGTAGATAGGCCAACCCATAGTTTAACAAAAGAATCAGCTCTAAAATTAAAATATCAACTTAAAAGATGTATCATTTATCTTAAGTGTGTATCGATTGCTCATATATTGTCTGGAATAAAATGGAAACATCGTATAATAGTGTCCACTTATCATTAGTGTAACATTTCTATTTCTGATAGAATTTCTCTTAAATTATTTCTTTATTCGAGGAGGTTAGATTCTCCCTTCAACGCTAATTCGGGAACAATAGTTAAGACAAGTTCCATTCACAAGGGAAAAGGGTTGACTGGGTCTGTTTAGCTTTCTCTGATTATCTAGGTCACCAGCTGGTCAAGCTTATCTAATGGAATGTCGGGTATAAATCTTGAAAGAAATAAAATATTTCAAAACTGTTTCTCAAATAATAATAATCAATTGACTCTAGAGGAGTGAGGATTTCTTCATTAAATCCTATTTAGAACATAAATTATTATCTTAGTCTCATTATCGGAAATCTCTCTTAAACTGGAGGAAAATTTAAACATGAGTTGTATATTGTCTCAATAAATGGCGTTACTTCCTAAGGCTCTTCTTGTTCGAACTTTCCATTACGTTCTCCTGCTCGGACCAGCCGAAAACAAAACAACGTATTATTCATACACTGCCACCAGGAATATTACCATCACTACTAAATGTTTCTATTAGGAATGAAGTGTTTGTTTCATGTAAATACTTTTTATAATGAGAAATATATGCTTGTATAACTATAAGATCGATCTCGCGCCATGCGGCGAATGGAGAACAAAGACTTTGAAATGAATACATCAGCGATGTGTGCTTTGACCTATGCTATTATGACAATAGCTGAACTAAATTGTACTGGTTGTTCTAAATCGAATCTTCTTATTCTTCTTGGCTACTTCTGAATGGATAATATTTCGATCGTGCTAATGAGTCGCCGGAGCACTACGAAGTCCTGCTGCGGGGTGCGGCCTCCAACCACGTTTCACCGGGGTTTTTTTTTTATCAACCTCCGGGTAACAGTAACGATGGAATGCGTCCCCTTGGATCGTTCCTTCCACTCATGATATCAGCACATTCTGATGTCCAGGCATCCAGGTAGGCCAAAATATCTATTTACCAAGATTTAATTTCTGCTTAACTACTCTGAAAAATATTACTGTTCCAATGCTAAAACGGTTTCTTTGATCTTTCCTTAGGAATGAAGATCGGATTGGCTCCGATCTAAACGAAAAATACAACTCTGTTTCAAATGCAGCTGTGCATGTTGGGAACTAGTAATAAAGTTTATAACTTAACATGAAAATGGGCTACAACTCTTCAATTTGTCTTGCAAAAAAAAAATTTTAACTTCTTAAATATGGTTCAGGGATCTTTAGCTCCTTTACTTGTGACCTCTACAATCTATCCATGTGTATACAAAGTAATAGGGTTTATCAAAGATACAAAATTACTATCGCATAATTAATAATCTATACCCTTTTTAAGTAGGTGACTTTACTGTTAAATGAAGTGTTAATGAGGATATGTCTGCTAAAATACTTCCAAAATGTTATAGCAATCGGTTCTTCTGATTGTTCTTATGATGTCGATGCATAATTTTCCACGTAAGCATTAGAGTAATTATAAATATTAAGGGACAATAGAATTCAAGAACTGAGGTAGGGTAGCTAAGCCTACCTCCGAACTATGGAATTCAATGTCATAATCTCTACTCACTGATTCTGGGTTAGCTTTCTCTTGCTCTCCGTTACTCTAACGAGGGTTGGAGAGGGGGCGGGGGCGACGTCTCGCGACCTCTCTACAACGACTTCTAGTCCGCTCCCGTCGGTGCACTCTAGGAGGGATCACTACTGATTCGTTTGAGCATAAATTCACTGTATTAATTGTACATTAAGGCCTTAAAATTATATCTCCAGGTGTATGAATCACATTTCTTCACTCGGGAAAGTAATCTGTTTTGTTTCACAGTTTCTGGGTGATTGCTCGACTCTGTAATTCTTAATTTCGCTCCAACCATAAGAAAATTTCTCGGGAACTACCCCTTCGACACAATACTGTTACTTAATTCTAAATTGTCTGTTAAGCTATAACGACGCGCACACGCTCGCATGAGCAACATTATTAAATGCCAAAACTAGTCTGAAGAAATATTAATCAACAGCTTCTTCGGGATGACCATGAAAAGGACATCGATTGTAATTCAACTCCTCAAAAAAAAATTGTTATACATAATACCATGTCCAAGTCGCTACCTCCCAAAAGTTTGCAATGTATCCCACCAACCTTAGTAGTAGGTAACAAGCAACTCCCGAAGGCAACGGCTTAAACGTTTAACTAAACAGTTTAATTTTCTAATGATTAATATCACAAAATGTTGCTTTTACTTCTGTACTACAATACAATATCTACATCACTAAATATTCCATAGCCATAAACTTCAACTCTCTGGAATCAATACGATTCAAGTCAATCCACGGGCCATAATAATGCTAATCATAAGATGAGTTTCTCATAATGTAAATAAAAAAACTACAACTACTGTTCTGTCGCACTACTGCTCTAGTCCTGTTCTGTGCATTATCCTTGGGTAAAACCTAAATGCTCGCAGACTATGGCTCTAATTATCTTACAGATAAGTTCTGAGAGGGGAGGGGTACCAACAGTCTCCGTAAAGGCTGGGGCGGAAAGGGTTTCTATCAGGGCGGCGACTTCACGGCGTTCGCCAGAGCTCAGTACTCGATTGTCTTCATTCAGACGAACTTCTTCCCTTTCCACAGGTGCTGGTTGTCTCAATAACTCGCCAATAACGTTAGTGTCATCTCCAGGTGGGTTTCTTTCTAATATTTCAGTAGTTCGTCTATCTTGAACGGACGGCAAAACCCAAGGCACTTCAGGAACGCTTCCTCTGGAACGCAACATGTACGGATGGGAGGGGGGTGCATTTACTGCTCTCCCGGCCTCATTGCTTCCTCCCGGAGCGGGTGGTTGCCTCTCGGGCTCTACGATTGGTTCGTCTCTGGGCATCGCGGGGGGCGGTAGGAAAATTTCTTCCTCGGGACAAGTCGACGGCGTCTGGGGCTCGGGTGGCGTGACTACTGGAGCTCGGACTTGTCTTTCCCTGCGACGTGGCTCTTGGGGCAGGTCTCCTATCTTCGGCTTTATTCGATTTGCATGGACGACCTTAGTTTTTCCCGTTTTCACATGTTTGATCAGGAAATTAACCGGGGAGCACTGGTTAACTATCAGATAGGGTCCTTCATAAGTAGGGTGTAACTTCTTCGCCAGTCCCTGTTTAATTTGTGGGACTGCTAAATATACGAGGTCGTCAACCCTAAATGAATAAGGCTTGTGACGCTTATCGTGATATTCTTTCCTTTTCTTGTCCTGTTCTTCTCGAATTTTGTCCACAAGCTCGAACGCATTCTTGATACGAGCTTCAATTTCGCATCCGTAATTTTTGTCAACGCCATAATATGGTCTTCTCGGTGCGGTGATGATATCACCAGGGAGGATGGGATCTCTCTCATAAAATAATAGAAATGGGCTTTCTCCTAATGACGAGTGTGGACTGGAGTTATACGCAAACGTACAGAACGACAGCCATTCTGGCCAGTCTCTTTGACTTTTTTCCACGTAGTGACGTATCATCTGTATTAAGACTCTGTTCAGTCTTTCAACAATTCCGTTTCCGGCGGGATGATACGCAGTGGTGAACAGTTTTTTAATACCCAAAATCTTGCAAACTTCTCGTAGAAGTTCAGAGGTAAAATTAGATCCTCGGTCGGTCAATAGTTGGATTGGAATAGAATGACGATTAAAAACACTGGTGACTAATGCCTTAGCCACTGTTTTCGCAGTTTGATCCATCAATGGAACAGCTTCCGAATATCTCGAATAATGGTCGGTAACAACCAATATGTACTTATAACCTTCATAAGAGGTTGTAATCGGCCCCAAAATGTCGGCGGCAATATGGTAGAATGGATGTTTCACTGGTGGAAAACTTTGTAACGGCTGTTCTTTACGTTTAGGTCGAGCTGCATGAAGCTGACAACTTTCACATTCAGCACAATATTGCTGAATATCTGCTCGCATAGTTGGCCAATAATATTGTTTGTCAATTTTGACTCGCATTTTCTTTGATCTAATGTGTCCACTGGATGGAATATCGTGAAAAAGATACAAAACGTGGTTTCTTAAACTATTCGGAATGACAACTTGTTCCCAAATCTCCTTTCCATCTTGTGATCTTTTTATGTGATACAATACGTCTTCATCATCCATGAAAAAGTTTTCTTCCTTGTCTGGCCAATCGGGAGGGGATGGTTTCACGCCAATGCCCTTGAAATAGTCTCGAATCCCTCTCCACTCCTTCTCTAACTGCTGTTCCCTGGCTATTTCCTGCTTACATATCAGCGGCTAGTATTCTGCCACTGCCGAAATAGGAACTCGTGAGAGGCCATCGGCATTTGTGTTTTTAATGCCGGGTTTATGTACAATGTCAAAATTAAATTTGGATAACGACAACGCCCAGCGGGCAAGTTTCGAAGTCGGGTCTCTGAGATTGAATAGCCACGAAAGAGGACGATGATCGGTTTGTAATGTGAATCTATATAACGTACAAGTACACTCTAAATTGCTTAACGGCATACACTACTCCCAAACATTCTTTTTCGATCACCGAATAATTCAGTTCACTCTTTTTTAACAAACGACTGCAATACGCAATAGGGTGTTCCTTTCCATCGAAGCGCTGGGATAATACTGCACCTAACGCATACGAGCTAGCATCTGTTGCGACTATAAATGGTTTAGAAAAATCCGGACTTTTTAATATTGGTGCTGAAACTAAGAGTTGCTTAAGGTTTAGGAATGCTTTCTCTACTTCATCGGACCAAATGAAAGGTGTGTCTAATTTAGTTAATTCCGTTAGTGGCTTTGCAATGGCACTGAAAGATTTCACATGTCTCCTGTAATAATTTGCCAATCCCAAGAAAGATTGAATTTCTTTAACATTCTTTGGCCTAGGGAAGTTTTTTACAGCTGTTATTTTCTCTGGATCAGGAGCAATACCATGCTCCGAGACAACATGACCTAAGAATTTAACTTCGTCATTGAGAAATTGACACTTACGAGGTTTGAGTTTGAGATTCGCTTCCTGTAACCCTATAAACAACATCTTTAAACTGTCTAAATGTTCAGCGAATGTCTCATTAAATGTAATGAAGTCATCTAAGTAACAGAGAATACGGTCCTGTAGACCTCTGACTATGAAATTGGCGGCTCTTTGCCATAGCGCTGGTGAATTGTTTAAACCCATAGGCAATTGCTTAAACTGAAATTTCGCGTCCGGGGTACTGAACGATGTTTTGGCGGAATCACTGATTTCAAGTTGAATATAGCCTTGATTCGCATCTAATACACTGAAATATTTCGCCTTTCCAAGCTGACTCAAAGTTTCATTCACATTGGGTAAAGGAAATGAGTCAACAGTTGTAACCTTGTTCAATTTACGATAGTCTACAACGAATCGATAAGACCCATCCTTTTTCTTTACTAATAAAGCTGGTGCATTCCAGGGGCTAGAGCTGGGTTCAATGACCTGATGTTTTAACAAGTTATCTATCATTTCCTTCATGATACCTCTCTGTGAATAAGCAATTCGGTATGGGGGCTGAGCTACAGGGGGGGATGACCCAGTATCAATCCTGTGGTGTTCGATCTTACAGCATCCCAGGTCCCACTCATGATGCGAGAATGCGCCATTAAATTCATACAACAGGTTTTCCAATGGTATCCTTTTGTCAGGTGTCAAATGATCTAAATGGAATAATTTCAAAAATTCTTCTTTTGTTAATTTAGTTTCTTTTCCTTTTTCTATGGAAGAACTTAATTCCACCTTCTCCTCCTCTGCCTCGCTCAGATGCCCAATGGTTTTATTCGCCGGTATTGTAATGGTCTCTCCTGAATAATTTAATATTCGAATTTGGATCGTATCCCTTTGCGATACTTTGACTAGTATTTTTGCTGCTAACAACCCTGACTCTGAAAGATCTTTTGGCTCCAACACTCCTATGCGCTCTTTATACTCTTGACTCGCCAACCTGCCTTCACAAACAGACTCTGAATAAGGGGGAACGGAAATTTTGCTTTTACTACGAACAGGAACGGTATCCATAAATGCTCTGAAGTTTGTAATTTCCGAGGCGCCAGCCCTACAGTCTATTCTCGATTGGATGCCCACGAATGGGATGTCCGTATCCATCGCCTGTAACAACCTATCGTGAAAATTGATGACAAATCCGTACTTGGAGAGTGCATCTCTGCCTAATATAGCTTGATACGGTATTTCTTTTCTTCTCTGCCAAATATAACATTTTAACACATACTTTTTGTTACCAAATTTGAATTTAATTGAATATATTCCAGTAGTGGGGAAGTTATGCCCCGTTACTCCAACCAATTTTATAGCGGGTTCTTTAATCTCGGTAACTTTATATCCCAATTCAATTATTTTCTGTACTATATCCTCACCTAATAGAGTAACTTTTGCTCCACTATCAACCAGGAATTTTACTTTCACCTCTCCCAATGTGCCTTCAATCATTAATTCTCCGGGATCCTCCGAAATGTGTGCCATCTGTAACGTTTCTCCTACATCTGTTTCCTTCTCTTCCTCTCCTTGGGGAGGGGGGCTGATCGCACGCTCGTGTGTCTGAGTCGCCTTTGTTAATTTGTTTCCCCTTTTTTGCTCCTTTTGTAACCTTTCCTTGCAATAACGGATCGAATGCCCTTCTTTTGAACAATAATAGCAGTTTACTCTGTGAAACGCTTTATTTACGCAATCCTTTCTTTTATGCCCTTTTAAATGGCAATTATAGCAGATGATCTCTAGACGCTTTCTTCGCATGCCTCGCCCTCGCTCTGCGGTCGAACCTCGGCCTAAATGCGGCGGATTTCTCCGTGCGGGCGGTCGGTAATACTCGCTCGGCCTTCTTTCGCTTACAGTGTGCTCTCGGTAGGTATTCGTGCTTTCTTTCCTACGCAATCGGTTTTCTATACGCCTACTGATTTGTTCCTCTACTTCTGGGCTCAATGACACAATGGTTTCTTTCTCAACTGGATGGAAAACATAACCTTCTAAACCCCATTTCTTAACAATTCCCTCTTCTTCCTCTACTTGTTCTATCGCTTGTTTCAACGTTACTGGTTTCTTAAACCTGACTACTCTTCTCAGTGGTGGTAATAACCCTTCAACGAATCGTTCTTTAATCCTTTCCGTTAAAATCTCTTGAGCATAGGCACGTTTTATTTCTGCCTGTTCGCCTTCACCTTCTACTTCTCGCTTGGTTTTATTTCCCAGACTCTGTAAACGCGTCGCATACTGGCGGACTGATTCTTGTACACCTTGTTTACATTCTCTAAATAATCTTTCATTTTCTCTTCTAAACTCCTTTCCAAATCGCTCTTTCAATGCTTTTCTCAATGCTTCATAAGTATTTACTGATTTCATCTCTCCATCTTCCTTACAATAGAAATGTGCGTCCCCTGTTAGCTTAATTTTAGCAATATTATATCTAGTTTCCGCTCCCCAATTCATTACTTTTCCAATTTCATCTATTCGCAAAAAAAATTCCTCTGGATCCGTGGATCCATCATATGGCATTATTTCGCCTGCTAGCGCAAATGACTGCAACACAGGGGCTTGATTCATCTTGACTTATTTTGTTAGCTTATCTCTAATGTAATAATTTACCAATAGTGCCTTTCTTTCGTCTCAGGTCTTAATTTTGCTTTAATAATTACTTCACAAATGTAGGCATGTAATTAATGCAACTATTATGCCTATGTAAATACTCTTATTTGAATATGCCTAATTAAATCGCTACAATATCTTGTTATCCTGCTATCCAATAGCACTGCGTCAATTTATAGGAAAATGGGTCTACAATATCCTGATATCCTGTCGCACTGCGCCAAATTATGTAGGGTTCCTGGGGATAATATTCATAGATTTATGGTCGAGTAATTATTATAATTATGTTAGGTAAAAGACTGCGCCAGTGAATTATACTATTCACAAAGTTTATGATAATTTAGAGTTTATCCACCTACATAAAAGATACCTCCACTTAAACAGGCCCGGCCTAGAGGAAAGAATAGGCACTTAGACTGACTTAACAATTTAATATATAATGTTTATTCAAGATTCAACAAATGTATATAAAACAATATTGTATGGAAAGGTATGCAAATGAATAAGATAATTTAAGATATGAATTTCAACTTGGTCAAGCTCCAATTAAGATTTCAAATAATAACTTAGTAATTAAATTATGTGGCATACAATAGAATGACTATCAATTAAGGGTTCTTCAGACTAAACTTATAAGACAATAATCAATGGTTCTGGGTACAACAATAATGATGAATTATCAATAGCAATATGTAAATTAGGTAGGAATATAATTCTCAATTGTTCGATTATCTAATTTATATCTCAAGAAATTCGGGTTATACTGAATTTAAGATTACACAGTAATAACAATGTTCAACAGGAACTCAAATTGTAAATTGTTCTATTTCTCTCGGAATGTAAATTACAAATATAGCTCCGAAATAATAATGAATGTAAACTACTGACTGAGCAATCTGCTATATTGTTACTGAATAAAGGTCTGAACGTAAGACTTTAACAAATACAACTAAACACTTAACTGGATAAAATAGAGAATTTAGATTAAATTAATCAGGGTTCTTTACGTATAAAATGACTGTTCTAAGTTTCGTGATAATTGTCCTTCCCACTGTTTGATAGAATAATTCCTTCCCAAAACATGAATGTAATAAATAAGATAGAAAGAATGAAATCATGTGAGGAATTAAAGAATTGGCCATTGAGACATTAAATTGGAAATGGGCTGTACCGTGTCTTCTCAATCTGTCCGCTCTTTCGTCCTCTCTGATACCACAGCTTGGCGGGAGGGGGGTCATCCTCTTCCAACGGAGTGGCTCACAGGGAGATCGTCTCTGGCTTCTGGTACTGGATCTGGGTACTCCACAGGGCAAACCATTCTTGCAACATCCCTTGCAAACCATGAAATTACTGTACTTGACGACGCTGGTTCTCAGCTTGATAGGAACTCCTCAAACCACCTCGATAACGCGAGCTAACTAAATTTCAATCTGACGGTTACATTTTCATAAAACTACAACGCAAACTGGATTAATACTAAAGATTCAAACTTCCCATCTGGAATCCTAGGATTACCAGATGGAGGCCAAATTAGTATAAAAATTTATGAGTTGTTCGCCACACACTCGGCTACGGGAATCGTTACATTGATACTGACTAGATGTTTTTACTTAGCATAACTGAACTAACAATTTCGATTTCGACAGCCAATCAAACTTCGGCATCCACGTGATTATTCCCCTGTCTCTTTCCTCTTTTCAAGATCCAAAGTTCAATCCTTACATTCATCTTTCTTGCTTTCTATCTGTTCATCCGGTTTCCGATTCACTTGTCCTACACTGGCCATACAATTTCTATCCTTGAATATGATTCTAACGATCAAAACAAGCTGTGTAAACTGACTCTTGCTTTCTCCTTCTGACAACCTTAAAACTTGGCTTCTTATTAACAACTCCTACACCTACGCATAAAAATATTTAAAACAATTAATACTTAATTTAATCTTCCTCTACATAAAAACTCTTCTAAACTTTATATAAACTCTTGACTTCTGACTCTAATTAGACAATCCTGAACGCGAATAATAAAATAGCTCATTGGCATAAATATTCTGAATATTCAAATTCTAGCTAATTAATTCTCAAAACCTTACAATCCAACAATCATTAATTTCACATTATATTCGTTTATGACACATCATTCTATATCGTTTTACATTTATCACATGCCATATTTTTTCATTTAAAGTTTCAATGAAACATAATGGTCTGGTTAAACTCGGCTCATCGGAACTAATTTCGACAATCTTTAATTTAAGGTTATATTCATTCATGACTTATTGTTTCAAATCGTTTTACATTTATCACATGCCATATTCTAGCATTGATAGTTCCTATGCACCATATTGATTCCACTAAATCCGGTTGCTTGGAACGAATTTCAACTATTATAATTTTCACGTTAGCTTTATTCATGCCACATCATTCCAAGTCATTTGATATATTACATGCTATATTTTAGCAGTGAAATTTCCAATAAACTATAATTATTACACTAAATAAGGTTTTTTTTAGAACCAAATTCCACAATCAATATTTTAACGTTATATTCATCCATGTAACATCATTTCAAGACGTTTGCTATATTAGATGCAATATTTTAGCAGTGAAAGTTCTAATGAACTATAATGGTTTCACTAAATCAGATTCATGAAACGAAATTCGACAATCATTAATTTCTGGTATATTCGTTTATGACACATCATTCTAAATCGTTTTACATTTATCACATGCCATATATTAGCAGTGAAACTTCAATAAACTATAATGGTTTTACTAAATCAGTTTCTCTGATACGAGATTCTACAATCCTTAATTTCACGTTAAATTTATTTATGACATATCATTTCAACTCGTTTGATATATTACATAACATATTTTATAATTGAAATTTCTAATGAACCATAATGGTTTCCTTAAACTACGTTCCTAGGAACCAATTTCGACAATAATTAATTTTCCGTTTTATTCATTCATGACAGATTATTTCAAATCGTTTTACATTTATCCCATGCCTCATTCTAGCATTGAAAGTTCCTATGCACCATATTGATTCCACTAAATCAGGTTGCTTGGAACCAAATTCAACTATCATAATTTTCACGTTAGCTTTATTCATGCCACATCATTCCAAATCGTTTGATATATTACATGCCATATTTTAGCATTAAATGTTCCAATGAAATATAATGGTTCCACTAAATCAGGTTTCTCGGAACCAAAATCAACTATCATTATTTTCACGTTATATTCATTCATGCCACATCATTCCAAGTCGTTTGACATTTTCCATGTTATATTCTAGCAGTAAAAGTTCCAATGAACTATAATGGTTCCACTAAATCAGATTCCTTGGA
>JAHWFO010111237.1:83144-93154 GCA_023313115.1 Rhysida immarginata | reverse complement strand
AAAGAAAGCCTCAGCACTGAAACGTCATACATTGTTACATCATCATACTTCGTCCTTTGTTAACCGCATTTCTACCAATAATAAGTTCTAAATTTGGTCGACCTATGATGATGTAACAATGTATGACGTTTCAGTGCTGAGGCTTTCTTTATAGGAGGCGTTGGCTCATCCAGGCAATTACACACAACAAGCTGATGGTTTTAATTGTGGTGTAATGTGTTTGTTGACACTTGAGCATATTATTACTGATGGCAACACTTTGCAACTCAATGGGCAAATTGAAGCTTTGCGTATGCGAACAAAAATGATTACAAAGTTGATTCCATACCTGTGATGAAAGTGCTCATTCAAGTGAAGGAATGACCGCCCGTGAACGAAAAGAAAAACAAAGGCTATTACAAACACCAGAAATGATTGAGATAGAGAGAGAAAAAGCACGTAACCGTATGCGAAATGGTAGATTAATGCAGACTCCTGACATCCACACAACTGAAAAACGAAAACGGCGAGAATGCATGCAGGTACTGCGCCACAAACGTAAATCCGAAGATATGATGACATCAGATGAAACTCCCAGTAAAAAGCTAGCAGTATCTGAAGCAGCAAACGTAATAAATGGAAAAAATACTATTTGCGTAGCCAAATATGAGATCACTGAGAGCGATGCTTACGCATTGAAAATAAGTTCGTATTTAGGCCCAATGAATGTGTCATGTCCTCTGTGTGGTGCAAAATATTTTTCGTTTGAACGAAAACGAAAGACGCAAGTGTGGAGATGTTGTGAAAATGGCGTCAATGGTATAGATGGCTGCGGTAATATTTTTAACGACTATCCGGAGGATTTGAAAATATTATTTCAACGCAATTACACTGACCTGGACAATATGTTGGAATTCTGTCCTGAAAAATTATCAATTTTAATAGATGATCAAGATAGCGATAAAGCAAAGAAAAAACAAGCAGCGATAATGAAGATAACTAATTTCCATGAGAATATTCGCAAATATAACAGTGCACACTCATTCACGTCATTTAAGAGCAACAATGTTAAATTTACTAAAGGCGGCAGCTATTGTTTTAAAATCCATGGTCAAATTTATCGCAACGTGCCTGAACAGCTGCATCCTCTTACACAATGTGATCTAGGTTATGGACAGCTGTATTACCTAGATACAGCGGAAGCGACAGCTCAAAGAATGAAACAGAGAGCGAATGCCAATTGCGATGAGAAGTTAATGCAAAACATTACTGAAATCAATCCGCACATTCCGTTTTACCTCAGCAGCTCAGCCGCTTTCAGCCAAGCTCAGCAAAGACATTCCTTTATGCTATGCTGAGCTTTAGCTGAGCAAGTTGTGACGTCACATTTCCCTCAGCCAAATCACAGCAATCTAAGCATATCAAAGAGGTGCTTACAAATGCTGAGGAAGGCTGAAAGAAGATGGCGGCGCCCATGGATGAAGTTAGTTGTAAGGAAAAGGCTAAGAGTAAAGCCAGTAAGATTTAAATTACGTTACCTTATGCCTTTTTATGAAAGCTAGCCACTTAAATTAATTGTAGAAATCATTAATTTAATAAATAAATTAATTTTTAAAATGTTAGGATTTTCTAGTAGATTTTTTAATTTACTGATCGCATTTTTATTCAGCAAATTTTCAGCAAATCGTTCCTTTTTGGCAATGAAAAACATCTAAATGCGCATGCGCGAGGCTAAGAATCAACTCAGCAGCTAGGCTGAAGAGGCTGAGCTGCTGAGGTAAAAAGGAATGTGCGGATTGTAAAAACAGGTAATTGTTTTGTGGATAGCTACAAAATGATGAAAGATGTTCTCGAGGAACAAGCAAAAATTCTAGCAAATCAAAGCCAACAGACAACGTTCCCAAAAATAACAATGATTTTTGATGTAAATAGCGGCAAAGATAAGCGACGATATAACCCTGCACAAGCAAATGAAGTGGCGGCTGTTTATGTAAGCCCAGATGGTCAAGTACCGCTAGAAACAAAACTAATTATTAACGAAAGAGGGAACACGTTTAGGGAAGTAAGTTTTCTCGATAAAATATGCAAGCCGATGTCATATCCTCTGTTTTTCCCCAGTGGTAAGGGTGGATGGGATCCATGCCTGAAATCCAATGCCAGTGTGCTCGGTAGAAAAATATCTCAGAATGAGTTTATAAAAAATTTGATAGCGATCAGGCCCACCTTCAACCCAATTTTGCATGGCGGCAAATTATTTCACCAATTTTTGGTTGATTCATACGTTGCGATCGAACAGGGACGGTTGTTGTTCATAAATTTCAACCAAAAAAAAGCTCAAAGCAGAAAACTATGGAAATATTATTGAAAAGTTACAACATAAATGCGACGCCGCGGGAAAAGAGATTGGACGAACCTATATTTTGCCATCTACGTTCACAGGTTCACCGCGATATATGAAAGAGCATTTCAACGATGCTTTAACCATCGTGCGTCATTATGGCAAACCAGATCTGTTCATAACGTTCACATGTAATCCTAAATGGATTGAAATCACAGAAAATCTGCTACCTAAACAAAATCCAGAAGATAGGCCTGATCTGATATCACGTGTGTTTAAATGCAAACTAGACCAACTCAAATTCGATTTAATGAAGAATGGAGTTCTTGGAAAAACAATAGCGTGGATGTATGTTGCTGAGTACCAGAAAAGAGGACTGCCTCATGCACATATTTTGATGATTTTGGATCTAAAACATAAACTGAAAACAGCAGAAGACATTGATAAAATTGTTTGTGCAGAAATCCCAGTTTTGTCGAATAAATTACTGCGCGATATTGTTCAAAAGCATATGATTCATTTTTGCGGTGAATTCAACCCAGATGCCCCATGCATGGATGAAAAAGGAAATTGTACGAAACGTTTTCCGAAAGAATTTCTTGCACAAACAGTAGCGAAAAAAGGAAATTACGCCATGTTACGAAGACGAGACGATGGGAGCTTCACTGTGCGCATGAAAAACGGAAAAACTGTTCATTTGGATAATCGATGGGTCGTTCCATACAATCCTTGCTTATCTGTGAAATATAACGCACATATTAACGTAGAAGTATGCTCAACTGTCCAAGCAATTAAATATTTATTTAAATATGTATATAAAGGTCACGATAGAGCATTATTAAAGCTTAATGACGACAGGAACGTTGCAAAAAGCATGATTAATTGGGATGAAACACAGCAATATGTAGATGCGCGATATGTAAGTGCTCCAGAAGCATACTGGAGGATACAAGAATTTCCTATTCAAGAGAGGAGTCATGCAGTTCAAAAACTTCATGTTCACTTACCTGAAGGTCACACGGTTTTTTATGATGAGAACTATAACAACAATGAGCTACAAGAGAAAGCAGATAATGCAGGATCAACTCTGATGGCATTTTTTAAACTGAACTCTGAAGATCCAGAAGCACGAAAATATTATTATTCAGAAATACCTGCTCATTATGTGTACCAAAACAAAGACAAAAAGTTCACACCCAGAAAAAAAGGGATGAGTCTTGGTCGTATGTATGAGGTGTCCTTCAAAAACCAAGAACTTTTTTACTTACGCTTATTATTACTTAACGTCAAAGGCCCCACATCCTTTGAGGACCTCAGGACTGTAGACGATGTGACATACGAAACGTACCGCGCAGCAGCAAATACATTAGGATTACTTAAAGATGATAATGAATGGCGCTATTGCCTCGCTGAAGCGAACGTATATCAAACAGCTTTCCAAATGAGATGTCTATTTGTGACCATTCTGATAAACTGCAGTCCATCGGAGCCTATGACTTTATACAACGAATTCACAGAAGCATTATCAGATGACTGGATTAGAAAGACAGATGAACAAAGAGGCGTACGGATAGCTTACGCACATATTAAAGATTTGCTAGCAGAGCAAGGAATTTCTCTTGAATCAGTTGGATTGGGTCCGACATCTGATGATTTTGATGCAATCAGTGATCCTGAAATAGTAAATACAGAGGAAGCTAGAATAAAAGGCGAGAAAATGTACACTACCTTGAATGTACAACAAAAGGAATTGATTGATAACGTTCTCAAAGAATTAGAATGTGAACAAAGCGATAAAGCAAAATGCATCTTTGTTGACGGTCCAGGTGGCTCAGGAAAAACTTATACATACGAAACGCTGTGCCATGTGCTCACAGGAAAAGGCTACAAATATGTGACTAGCGCTTTCACGGGAATTGCAGCACAGTTACTGCCTAACGGTCGTACTTTGCATTCCTTATTCGGTCTTCTCTTGGAATGTAATGACGAATCAACCTCTATCATATCCGCTAGCACTAAACAAACCAAAATACTTCTTGAAGCCGAGGTTATAATAATTGACGAGGCGTCCATGGTTCAGTCAAATGTTTTGAGAATGATCGATTTAGTATTAAGAGAACTTACTCATTGTGAGGCACCATTCGGTGGAAAAGTTATTGTTGCCGGTGGTGATTTTCGTCAGGTGCTTCCAGTAAAGCGACGAGCCACTAGATCGGAGCTTATTGGTATTTGCTTAACTAAATCACCACTTTGGAAGCATTTTAAAGTGATAAAGCTCAGTCAGAACATGCGTGTTAAAAAGGAAGAGCAGGAACACCGCACTTGGCTTAAAAAATTGGGCGAAAATAAACTGCCCGTAGTCAATGATGATGAAATCGAATTGCCGTCAGCAATAAGAATCACGAACGATATCTGTAAAGACGTTTACGGAGAACACATTCGTAATCAAGACTTCGACAAAATTGGAAAATTCGCAATTTTAACGCCACAAATGAAAGCGCCCACGAATTAAATGAAGCAATTTTAAAACGCCTTCCTGGTGAAGAAAAGATTTATAAAAGCTTTGACAGAATTAAAAGCGACAACGACGGCAATTTAAGTTGTACACCTGAATTGTTAAATAGCATAGACGATCCATCATTACCACTGCATCAGCTTCGCTTGAAAAAACATGCGATTGTGATGGTTTTGCGTAAGTTAAGTGTTCACCAAGGCCTATGCAACGGAACACGATTAGAGGTTCAAAACATGGAGAAAAATGTCCTCATTTGTAAGGTGCTAACGGGTGATAAAAAAGGGAACATTGTATGTATTCCGCGAATTCCTGTTGCATCAAACAGTGAAGATATTGTGGTGCCCATTATACGTCATCAATTCCCCGTTCGCGTGGCCTATGCTATGACTATCAACAAATCTCAAGGCCAGACGTTTGAACGAGTAGGTATTTACCTCAAAGAAAATGTTTTCGGTCATGGCCAGTGTTACGTAGCATTTTCCCGCGCAACTTCGGCGAGTGGAATATCAGTTACTTTACCTAAACAAAAATCAGCAGATCACAGACTTATTCGTAACGTTGTCTACCAGGAAGTGCTTCAACGTGGAAGCAGAGGCGGTAAGCGACAAAGACAGCTCTTTTAGGAAGGACAATACTGATGAACGTAGGGGGCACATATGAAAAAATTTAATTGATGAATAATGAAAAAGTAATATGAAAATTCGAAATACGAATGCGTTTGAAGATCGGCAGTTATATCAATACTAAATCTAATTATCGCGCAATCTGCGCGCGAGCCCCGTTTATATAGGTATAAGATGAGTTTTATTCATGCATGTTGGAAACATTTCAGTTCTCAGTGATAAGTTAAGTAGAAAAACTAGTGGGGTAGCAATTAATTCGCTACAAGCTTTAATAATATAGAATGGGATATCATTAATGTCGACATTATGAGGACTTAATGACTGTATAGCCCTCAGTATATCGATAATTTCAATATTCTCTATTTTTATAGGCTCATCACTATCAATATGCGACCATATATATTGACATTCGTCACTTCTAGAATGTTGTGTATATGTCAGGCCCTATATTAAAATACCTTTTGAGTTTAACCAATCAACAAATTGAGCTGGAGTTAAAGTATTATATACCTCAAATGTATTCTTGCTTAATGATGTCCTCTTTCTATTAAAGTAATTCCAAAATTTTTTTGGTTCAATATTAACATTCTTCTCAATATTCTTAATCTTATTCACATCCCATTCCCTAATTAATTTTTAAGTAATTTTTTATAATATTCATATTTATCGTTATATGATTTATTTGTATATTTTTTGCAAGGTTATAAAACTTTTTCTTCAATTTAAATATGGTCCTAATTCTATCAGGAAAGCGATATTTACATGAACCATTATTTAATATACCAAACTTCTTATATGGTATATATTTACGTATATTATCAATTAAGGTTTCATTAATAAAAACAGCCGTCTCTTCTGTATCCTTCATACAGTATAATGATGACCAATCAATATCACGCAGAGATTCATAAATTTTTAAAAAATTAGCGTGTCTAAAATCATATCTAAAAATCGCATCATAGCATCTAAAATCATTTTCTAATGGAAGTGCTAATATAATTGATGGATGATATTTATCATTATGAGTGATGACATTATAAGCCTCGCTTATTTTAAAATTATTTACATTTACAAAAATATAATATAAAATGCGCCTATTACAATTCTGTACAGTGTTAATCTGTTCTAATCCCATTATATTAGCAAAGTTGTTTAGTTCTTCAAATCTAAGACTCTGTAAACTATTATAATGTGAATTATAAGCATTAAAATCTCCCGATATAATCATACGACAATCATATATTAAAATTTTACTTTCTAAATAATTAATAAAGTTTTTAAAATCCTTCATTGGAGTATTAGGTGGTACATAGATAGTTCCTAATATAAAATCCATTTGTACGGAGTTTAAACGTAAAAGAATGAATACATAATCAATGTTAACATCAATGAGGTTCAATTCCAAAAAGTTAACCGGAAAACTCTTTTTACAAGCAATTAATACTCCACCACCTCGCCGCTCCATCATTTTATCACGTCGATATACCATGTAGTTATCCGGTATCATTTCATTAGAGTTAATTTCTGGCTGAAGCCATGTTTCAGTCAAAAATATAAAGTCATAATCAAATAATGCTATGTTTGTCTTAATCTCTTGCAATTTTGTTCTAGTTCCTCTAACGTTTTGATAATATAGGGTATTCACTTTATTATGGTCCTTTAATATCATTTTTATCTGGATTGTTATTTAATATCTTATTATCATGAATTTTACCAAAAAATTCAGACAATAAAATACCGTCTGGCCAAATCGATGGATCAAATATTTTTTCAAAGTCTTCACTTCATAATTCTATACAAAAAGAATTATAGTTTGGATACCGAGTGAGGAGTTGGACACTTCTAATAGGCTTGCTTTTTTCGATATGATATAATCTTGGATTTCCGTTAGTTTTGTGACAAACCCCCTCCTTCTTGATACGGGTTTACCACCCCAGCATAAACAAAACGTGAGAGGCGGGCTTATCTAGGTTCTGGAGTGTCTAGAGGTGTAATGTTGGCAAATAATAAGCACAGAATACATCAAAAAACAACCTTTTTAATACTCAAGACACACATGATCCAACACCAAAATGAGAAGCTCCTCAGAAACCATTAATACTCATTAACATATATATTTACATAATTCAGTACACACTTAGACACCAACTAATCAGGTTATTACCGTCAAATACTGAATCAAATAAAGAAGGAGGAGACTGGGCTATTGCTAGCTTGAGCAGCCTGCTTTACTTAACGGACACAGTGCTTAAGTACAAATGGTGACACCCCTTCAGAAGCCGGTAAACGTTCAGAAGACGTTATGTGGTCCCTTTAAGTCATGAGGGGGAACCACTGTAACCCTCTGGGTGACACACATTGACCACGGTTCGTAACTAACACACCCTTGGGTATCCTGCACCACAGGGTGGTCTATAAAGCCCAATAGCCCTTAACCGTCTCACTCGTAGCAACTCGAGACACTGAGTATCACCTTCTTTATAAGAAGCACCAAACTAACCTTACTATACTCTTAATCTACTTTAAATAAGTAACTACAGTGATTCTTCTCTCGATAAAGACATCTACAACAAGAGTATATGTAAATATGACAACTTAAAGATGCCAGTTTTGGTGTTTAAAGCGACACAGTTCCACAGGCCCAATTTCGGCGAGAAACGAGTTCTCAGTTTCAAACTCACTGCACTGTTCATGAATTGTTGACTGATAATGCTCCTCAAGCCGCGTCAAAATGATCATGACAACAGTACTCACCCCGCAACGTCTTCAAAGTCTTTAACTTATTACCACTCATCCAGGAAGACGGCGGCCAAGCCGCAGCAGCGTTCGAATTTCACGTCACGCCTGACGTACGCTAAGACGAATCCACGCTAATGGAACTAAAATAAAAAAACAAACAACTCCAAACAGTGCTCCATTTCGGCACTTCTAAGCACTCAGCTTAACTCAACCGCACCTAAAGAAACATCTCTGCCAAAAAGAAACAGAAAAACAACAGTACAGTTCCATATTTCTACCACAACTCCTCTCACTGGATGTCAACACTGCCTTAACAACAAAACAATAACTCCCCCGCATACGCGATCTCTGTTGCAACTAACAACGCCTTGCAACAGCGATCGTTTATTTTACAACAATGGCAACAACATAAAAAAAAACAAAAGTGCCATTTAAAAACAAATATAAACATTTTCAAAATATTTTCCCCAGCATACAATTAACTCATAAAAATTTCATCATATACTGAAAGGCACTATTTGGACATAATAATAAAATAACAAAAAGAATTGATCCTCCGCCGAGCCGTATGCGCCAAACTGACATGGAATGTCACAGTTTAACATGTGGTTTTGTTCTTGATACAAATAATTTTTTTGTAGATAATTTTTTCCCAATGCTTTGAATGGTGTTGTTATTGCTCGCATTATCTGTCCCAATTCGTACTATTTTCTTATTAGCTGTTTTATTCAAATAATTCTTATTATTTTCTGTTTGTCGCCTGTTTTTTAGTATCAAAATTATCATGTTGAGATAAGTTGGTTTTCAACTTATTGGAATATGAAGGTATCTCAGGATTAATGTCTTCTACTTGAATGTTATTTTCTGTTATTTTCGTATCAAGAATATCTTTTAAAACTTTGTTTGTTTGATTTTGTTTCTCAATAAGTAATAATAAATTACTTTTAATTTCAGCCAGTAAAGTGGGAATATCTTTCCAAGAGGAGAGATTATCGTTTAGTTGCTTCACGCTGTTTGCAACTAGAATCCCTAGTAGAATATAATTATGTCAGTAGATCAAACAATTCAAACAACAGGAAGGGTGCAAACGTAGATAATCAGTGTTAAATGAGAATACTGCAAAAATTAGAGAAGCATTCAATCAATGTAGCCCAGCAAAATCAGTGTTTGGAGTAGAACATTCCAAGGAGAACTATCTGTAATAATTTCCAAACTATTTTGAGGATGTATTTCTATAACATTCACATTATTCACGAAGAGAAAAAGGTTGCGAAAGCTCCGACGTTTTGTATTTAGAGCAGAATTGCTTAACAGAATGGGCAACGATAATGTTTTCTTTTCAAAGCTTATTTCTCATGTTGAGGTCACATTCTGCATGTCTGGAAAAGATAGACACCATTGTAGAAACGGGGGATCAGAAAACCTACGTGTTAACTTATAAACATTAGCGGGCCCTGCGAAAAAGTGAAGGTGTGATGTGCACAATAGCGAACAAAGATGTAAGTAACGTTCTTCCCTGAGAACAATGAACAAATCAAATTAAATGAACTGTCAGGAACATTACGCAGTGTATATTTTAATTTTGAATAGGAGGGCGCACAACTCTATTAAAGGCTTCCCGTTTGTCTTATTCTCAATCTACCTTACTTAGACAGATAACTAGGTCGTGATAGTGATAGTTTATCCATAGGCATCTGATATCGATTGGACAATTATCGATAGTATGAATAACCGATAGTCTATACAAAACTATCGATAGTTAGACATTTTTACAAATGGACTTTAATTTTTAAATGATCTGCAAATTATAAAAAAA
>JAHWFO010111237.1:56596-79771 GCA_023313115.1 Rhysida immarginata | reverse complement strand
TTATTATTATTATTATTATTATTATTATTATTATTATTATTATTATTATTATTATTATTATTATTATTATTTATTAATACACATATCGTTAAAAGTAATTTACAGATAAAAACCTTTCACTATCTATGATCAGAAATTAAGACAACACCATATTAAAAACTTTTTACACAAAAAATTAAAAAATATAATCTTATAATTAATATTCCAAGGAGGAGCTTTAGCTGTGAAGCAGAAATACACTTATTACGGAGAAATTAACACCCTGCGAATAGGGTTAGGTAAGTAGCAGACCCTGCAGTCATCTATTTTCTCCCTTTATCTGCACTTTTTGTCCCACAAGTTTTTTAATCAAAAATTGATTTTCTCGAAGGTTGTATGTAGATAATGTAAAAAAGCTCGTATCTTCTTTCCTTTCTCATCATTTCCGATCGAATAACATATCACATGCCATATGTTGCCATAGTTCTAAGACCAAGTGACTGCCACCGCCGCAACTCCGACCCCACTGGAACAATTGACCTATTTCACGCGCTTCCCATTGGTGTTTAAAATTAAGTCATTTTTTGAAGAGGGCCGCTGTCAATGGAAAAACATTTAATTGTCCCCATACACGATTGTGTTATTTACATAGATTATGTGTTGAAATGATTAAAAGTTGTTGCGTTCTATGGAAAAGTTGAAGTAATTTTGGAATTTTTGCGAACCATTAGTCATATTCAAATCAACGATATGGCTCGTCGGATGCATGATCCCATTTACGGACGTCAACTTGTAATTTGCGGAGCTTGGTGAAATAGGTCAATTGGACCTAAACTTCATAGTAATGTAAATCTTGCCTAGAGGAACCTGGATACTGAATTTAACTCCTTTACGTAGCTAAATAGCACTTAGATCTTTTGTCGTCTCTGACTCTCACCCCCGTAATTCCGACCCTTTTGCACCAATCAAAACCAAACTAAATAGTGAAGGTAGTAAGCTATATTCCGAATTTCAACCTTCTACCTCAAAAAATGTAGAAATTATGAAGGGGACGGGCGGACATTATAAAACCAATAAGTAGTTCCACTAGCTGAGATGCACATCTTTGCCGAGCTTTTCAAGGCAAAAGGAAATCGGGGTATTAGTATTTATCTACTCTATGTATATACCAATATTGTTTAAGGACTTGTTAATTGCCATTGCATAAGCTGACGAACAGGAAATTGTCGACGTTCGAACTCCACAAAATGATCAGTCGCCTGGAACGGTATTCTTGTTACTAAAACGAATTGCCCTGCATTATCCCCGCTGACAATTGTAGCTTGTAATGCACCTGATTATTCGGAATTGGCTATTGTATTGCTTAATACCCCAAAATTTCAACCTAATAATGACCGTCGACCCTACTATATACCGACAACTTCGGACGTTGCTGTGGTTTTACCTGGCAGTGGAGTCAGTGCACATCGTGATATTATTTTGCGCCACTGCACAGATGGTAGGATTCGTCGGATTTTAGAAAATCACCCATCTTATTATCCTCTGCACAATGTGTTTATGTTTCCATACGGAAAGCAAGGATGACTTATTATCGTGCAGTCGAAAAACAATGCTCATACCAAACGTGTTATGATACCCCCGTTTTATGCTTAACATCTTCAAATTCGTCACGTGCACGTTTAAGCTCGGCGAAGACGGGCACATAAAGGATGTCTCAAAATGAGCTGACATTTTAATTTTTTATTAAAACACATTCTTCATTGGAAAATTTATAATATTCTTGCTTTATTAGAAAGTAAAAACGTGGAGATTATGAGTGATACAAAACATCTGACCATCTGACAAATGACCGCCCCGGCCTTGGAATCACAAATTCAGTCTTTTGAGGAAATTTTCAATAACATGTTAATATAATTGCTGGGAAATTTCAGAAATGTTTATCGAATTTCACCTTTGAGGTTCTCAATAGTTTGTGGTTTATTGATGTACACTTTATCCTTAAGATAAACCCAAAGAAAGAAGTCTAACGACGTCAAATCGCATGATCTTCGCGGCCAATTCACATCAACTTGCTGCGAGATAACGCGACGATTAAATTTTTGAAGTGAATTTTTACAATTTCTACGTGTTATTCGATTGTGTAGTTTTGCATAATTTAACCTCAATGTTTAATAAAGACAGCATATAAAAATCTCTACTCTAGTTGTATCACGAAAAATGGCGGCAAATTCAAAATGTCAGTTTATTTTGGGACACCCTTTATAATAAAAATCGTACCTTCCATTGACACAAACTTTGCCTTGCATTGCTGGACATGAGCTATATATTGTAGGTCCGCGCATATTTTTGGTCCGATGAAAACTCTTAACAATCAGCGTTACGGCTACTTCACATAGTATAGTAGGATTCTTCCACTACTTAAAGGTAAACTTTACGGAAAAATTCGACTTTATTTTTTTGAATTACAACATTAATCCAGGTTAGTAAAGTATGTCATTCAAGATTTTTCGATTTATCCTAATAATTTATTAAGAAAAATGCCTCGGAAAATTGAAAATTGGCCCTCTGATCATCCATCCCTTCCTCCTGCGAACATGGCGGAATACGACGTCATTTCCTGCCGCGAGAACCTCGGGGAATTTCGTCGCCGAGATTCTAGACGCTTTCAATTCTAGTTTCGCTTCGAACGATTCTACATATCGTAAAATTTTACTAACCTGTTTTATGCTGGAATGCCATCAATTTGTACTGTTTGTTTAAATAGACAGTTGGATAGGAATTTCACGTCTCATAGATTTCCACAATAGACAGCTGGATAGGAATTTCAAGTCTCATCGATTAAAAAACAGTGGATTAGTTTTTGACAGCGAGGGAACTAGTATCAACTCCAAACAGCATCGTATGCTCACCTCATTTTGAAGCATCATGCTTTGTCTACGCCCCTGCCGTTTTAAATTCAGTATCAATTCAAACAAGAAATTCACTGAAACTAGATCACGGATATGGTGGAACTAGATGCTCTTTTAACTCTAAACGACTGCAACAGGCATGTGCTAATTGCCGAAGTATTGAGGTTGGCCTATCCATGGATGAAGATGAGTCTATCTACTGTGTAGAGATGTGCACACGCCGACGCAGCAAGCAGAAGATCCCGTTTCAACGGTTTAATGCATAGAGCTAAGAACATGAGCCCCCTTCATCTGTTCTTGATAGAGCTGTGTATCGCAGAATTTGCAGCACCATTTAATTCTGCTAATGGCCCATGTATATCGCTGTCACTGTTATCAAAATCGCTGTCGTCACTATCGGTCTTGTTTTCATTTTCATAGTAATGGAACGCGTTGCGATGCCCTGACAACAAACCGATAGATAGACTTGCGCGTAAATACAGCAAGGGTACTGAATGGAACATGGTTGTGCGCATCGTTGAAAAAAAACAGGTCAGCCAGATCGGGCGGGCAAGCATAGTCGATCTTAAGGCCGTGACGTCACTGTTACCACTAATGCCATTCACACGAATTCAACTAGCTGGCGCCTAAGCTAAACCAGTCTTTGAAACTCCGAAAATACACAAACCAAGAAACAAAACGAAAAATATGAAAGTTTCTTCATTCCACGTATATGACGATATAAAAATTATAAAAAGCAAAATAAAGATTTTCATAACATTACTTTGCAATTTTATTCATTTTTCTAAATTACGCTCACTAATTATACAATTAATTTCTCTAGTTTTAATTTAAGTTCTTGTTTTCAGTAAGAGATTTAAAACCTCAGTAGGTATTTGACATTCTTCTAAAATTTTTGCTTTTACTAAATTAACAAACTTATCAAATAATAATAATTATTATAAACTGGAGATTGTCTCCAAACACAGATAATAACTTTTCGATTGAAAAATGGACGGAAAAATTCTGCGACCTGGATTCGAACCAGGAACCTCGACTATCATGGCCGACACCTCTACCAATAAGAGAGATGGCGGGTGTCATTATGACACCTAGTGTCAGCTTGGGTGTCCGGGTGTCTGCGATAGCCCAATTGGTAGAGGCGTTGGCCATGATAGTCGAGGTTCCTGGTTCGAATCCAGGGCCGCGTTTTTCGACAAGCGCGTCTACCCCGATCGCGATGACGTATGAGGTCGCGTTCAACTTCGCGGTGAACTCGACCTTTCCACCACTCAGACCCCGTTAAGTCGAAAAACGAGAGTCAATAACAACGAGATCTTCGACTTCTAAGAACGATTACTTAGGTCAAGAACAGCTACAGTAATGCGATTAATAATGTCACTGCTCATGCGCAAAGAAAACAGGAAATCATCGTATTCCCTCGCAAATCACGGCAAACATGGCATATGATTTATTGATTGGTTTATTTATGATCCATATGACTACTTTCGAAATCTGAGGATTTCTTCATCAGACAAGAGAATTCGTAGTCCATCTACTTTTGTGCTTTTTATTGTTACTTCAACTTTTTTTGTTGTGGCAAACCTGAATACAAAAAATTGCATTTTTTTTTCTTTACTGAAAAGACTCTCAACTCTATTGGGCCACTGAGGAAGGATGGGAAATAGTGGATAAATTACTGGAAAGACTGGAGAAGCAGAGTGAAAAAAAGAGCTCGGGATCGATATCGGAGCCGATATCTATACTAGAAGTACAGGGGGTAGGGCGAAACGACAAGAGTTTCGAGTGATGAATCTCATTGGATGGGATAGTGCAGTGGGCACTGGAGGGATCCGCCCTGATTTTATATTAGAAGAAATACAATCCCCGTCGGTAAGATTTTATTTTCATCTGAGCATAAAATAAATTAATTTCTCTTGTTTCAACCACTCAAACGCGGCTCGAAGGTCGGGGCAGATTTTCAATCGCGCACCTCGACCACCTACGTCATTTTGACGTCAGCAACGCGACCACGATCATGTCGAAAAACGGGTTTTTTAGACAACGGCTCACATTTGATGACGTAGATACCATTTGTGATGACGATGGCAGTTCGAGGTCGAGGTTTTTTTGTGTCGAAAAACGCGGCCCTGGTCGCAGAATTTTTCCGTCCATATTTCAATCGAAAAATTATTAAAATTATCATATAATCATTTTTCTTTCGAGATGTAGTTAGCGTGAAAATCAATGAAGTGTTTTTCAAGCTGATGAGCATTTTAATTTTCCTTGAGACAAAAAAAAGAATAGAATATATAAAATTTATAAAAAGCATAAACCATAGTCAAAATAATAATACTTATCTAAAAAGAGCATCCAAACAGTTGGGAGTAAGTTAGAGCAAGTTGTTACTAAATGCTCATCAGCATGGAAAACAGTTCACTGATTTTCATGGTAACTACATTTCGAAACATAAATATACCTAAATTTAAAAAAAAAAAACTTAAACCGACTTCAACATTGAAATTAATATGGGACCATCTTAGTGCTAAACCGAATCCAATGTAAAAAGAATTTTTAAAATCGGTTTATATATGACGGAAATATCGATAAAAAATGCATAAAGACGGACATAGAACCTCCTCTTTTTTGAAGTCAGTTAAAAAAAGAGTAGTCGATATGCTTGTTTATTTAGTAAAAGCAAAAATTCCTGAAGAAAGTCAAATACTCGCTAAGGTTTTATATCTCTTACTGAAAACAATAACTTAATCTTAGAATTAGAAAAACTAACTGTATAATTAGTGAACGTAATTTAGAGAGAGCTTTAAAAAGAAAAACAAATAAAATTGCAAAGTAAAAATCTTTATTTTGCTTTTTATAATTTTCCTATCGTCATATATGTGGAATAAAAAAGCTTTTATACTTCTTTTTGTTTCTTATTTTCGAAGTTTCAAGGACGAATTTAGCTTGAGCGCCAGCTAGCTGAGCTCGGATGAGTGGCATCAATGGCAACAATGACGTAACGGCCAAAAGATCGACTATGCTTGCCAAACAATCTGGCAAACATGTTTTTTTCAACCATGGTTGTGCGTCTATGGTTGTGCGCATGCATTTCCTTTGGGTGCAACTAAAACCTGAAAGCATGCAGGCCAGCCAACACAACCATGAAGATTTATAACGAAATCTCAGCGTTTTCCAGTGTTGCCAGATCAGAGGTTTTGAAGTTCGACAGAGACGTAAAAAGAGGCACGAAATGTTCGAAGGTAAATTTGGAAGTAAAAATTTGGACATATAGAGGTTTCATGCATCATTTCAATTAGTGTCATCGAAATAAATTCCGGCGTTTTTTTGTTTCCATTATTAAACCAATCCGAAAGCTTTCAGATTATTAAACGTCTTTTCATGTGTATGCCTTCTCATTGGCCGCTTCATTTAACCCATATTAATTTCGACCAATCCCATGCGGCCTTACCCTTGCCGTTTCTGCATATAAAGAAGTTCCCGCAAGGTAACTCTCTCGGTTTAGCAAGTGGAGGCTAAAACTGAATGTAGACAAATGCAAGGCGATGTTTGTCTCCAAGAAAAGAAAGAGATCATTAGATTCTCTAACACTATATGGCAAAAAACTGGACTGGGTTGAAACTTATAAATATCTTGGTGTTGTTATTGACTCTAAACTTACCTGGACTCCTCACGCAACTTATGCGTTGAATAAGGCCAGGAGAGCCAAGTTTAGCTTGATTGCTCTGCTGGGCCGGAATAGTGCTCTAAACATTGATAATAAACTCCTACTCTACAAGGTCATTGTTCGGACTATCCTGACCTATGGTATGCCCGTCTGGGCCACAATATGTAAGACTAGGTGGAAAGAACTGCAAACGTTCCAAAACGTTACCCTTAGGACTATTGCGCAAAAAGATCGGAGAATTGTTCGCAATTCCTCCATTTATAATGACTTCAACATGACTCATATTGGCAAATACGTTCAAGGGCTCATGGAATCCATGCTGCCCAATATAGAAAATCATAGCAACGAGCTAGTCTCGGGCATTTTAAAGCATCCTATGCATAGAAAGAGATATCGTGATCCAAGGCATATACTTGATATCAATTTTGAAGACATTGATAATGTCTTATTTCCAGATTACTGGATTTCATAAGTCGTGTTTTATCTAATACTAGTGGTCTGCTTCTAGTCTAGACAGTCGTCAATCAAATTTTCCTCCACCAAGAGGAGGCAATTTTCTTTCATACTTTGGATGACCCTTGTGGGTACATCAGGCTTCTTTTCTAATTCAGTGTATTTCCCTTGGAATATGATTATGAAGGGTGAGATTATGGAAGCTGTGCTTCAAGTTCCACTCGAATACCGATGCACTACACTGTTCGATTGTCGATTGTCGAGGTAACTCTCTCTGGCCCTTAAAACCAACAGGACCATTGTTCTCCCTCCTCTGCTTACAGAGGGGGGCGATTTTGTTAGCAATGACCAGGACAAACCACAAATTATCGCCGAATCACTGGAGAGTCAATTCTCTACGCCCAAAGAGGATGGCCTGGTCAATATTACTCCTGAGGTCAAAGACTTGTGTGACAGGTATGGCCACACCCAGCGCGCTCTTGCCTCTCCTGATGTCATTGATACCTCTGAGATATTGGACATCATAAAGCGCCTGAAAAGCAAAAAGGCAGCCGGCATCGACACCATTACCAACAGTGCCCTCAAGAATTTGCCTCCCAGTGTTATCTGCATCATCACCAAAGTCATGAATGACTGCTGGCTTAGCGGCCATTTCCCTAGTGCCTGGAAGGACTCAGTCATCATCACTATTCCTAAACCTGGACTGGATCCTGCTCTTCCCACAAATTATAGGCCTATCAGCTTGTTGCCCATGCTTTCCAAGGTCTTTGAGCGCATTATACTACTATACTCAAGAGGTTCAACGATTACCGCGAGGCAAACAACCTCATTCGTAGTGAGCAATTTGGCTTCCGTCCAGGCCACTCTTGTCAGCTTCAGTTATGGAGGCTTGTTGCTGTTTTAAACGGTCCACTCAACCTCTCCATGTTTGGTGGACTCGTTTTCCTCGATGTTCAAAAGGCCTTTGACCAAGTCTGGCATGATGGACTCATTTACAAAATAATTACCTACGGGTTCTCTGACGATCTAATTGCTCTGGTTCGCTCCTTCCTGTCAAACAGGACTTTTCGTGTTAAGGTTGGGGACTCTTTGTCTGAACCCTGCGATGTTAATGCTGGTGTACCCCAAGGCTCTGTCCTGGGGCCAGCCTTATTCAATATCTTTATCCATGATTTTCCCAAGTTTGCCAAGTGTAATCTTTACTTGTTTGCTGACGACGGGTCCATCATGACTTGGGCACGAAACATGTCACCACTCGACTTCAAAAAGCTTTACCTCAGTGCGAGACCTGGTTCCCTAAGTGGCGATTAAAGCTGAATGTCAAAAAGTGCAAAGTCATGTTTATCACTCGCAAACGCAAAAACCCACCAAAGCCCCTCTTATTATTTGGCAAGAAACTTGAGTGGGTAAAAAGCTATAAATATCTTGGTGTCATGACTCCAAACTAAACTGGAACGACCAAGTTCAATACGCACTCAACAAAGCGAAGTTTGGTTTGATTGCACTTCTGGGGCGAAACAGCGCTCTTGGTGTGGATAACAAACTCTTGATATACAAGGTTGTGATCCGTACTATTTTAACCCATGGAATGCCTGCTTGGGCTTCTATTTGCAAATCTAGGTATAAGGATCTCAAGACCTTCCAAAATGTTGCTCTCCGATTCATTGCCCAAGTTGACAGAAGAGTTGCCAGCAACCACTCTATCTATTAAGATTTGGGGATGACCCACATTGGCACCTTTGTACAGACACTTATGAAGAACATGCTACCCAAGATGGAGAATCATGAAAATACCCTGGTTTCTGGTTTTTTAGACCATCCACTCGTTATTAAGGATCCCCTCAGGTTTCGAAGAACCCGCCATATCCTGGATATCTGCTTTGATGACGTTAACAAGGCCGTTTTCCCCAACTATTGGATCTTTTAGATCCTGCTGATTTTTGGAGACCTATTCGTCAATCTACAATCTGACTCTCGTCCCTTCTGGGGACTTAATCTCTGGAGGGCTAAAGATTTATCTCTCCTGATTAATCTCTTTAATCTCATCAGGCTTCTCTCCAGTTCAGTATACCTTCTTGGTTTACACCTTGGGCGAGCGAGCAAAGTGAGCTTGGCTCCTGGACCACTCGCGTCTTTCTTTTCACTTCACTGTTCGATTGTCTATTGTCGATAGGGCCTCATCGACACAACGTATGACCTCGAAGACTTTGCCGACGACCTCAGGAAGGCTAATTATTTTCCGGAGAAAGGAATAAGGCTTAAAAAAGCAAATGGTTCAGTTGAAATGCCAATAATTTTCGTTATCCTCGAGATTACTGAACATAATAAGTCCTTCTTAGGTTTAAAACGTGTCGGTCCTCTAAATAGTTCTACAGTAACAGCTAGAGGTAAACAAAAAAAAAAAGACCCTTGCAGTGTTACAACTGCCTACGTTTTGGTCACGTGTCTCAAGGTTGTACCGAAACGCCTCGAAGTGGTAAGTGCGCTGGCAACCACCAATCGAGGGACTGCACCAGTATTAAGGGTAAAGACCCCCCTAAATGTATCCGCTGTGATGGACAGCATACATTTAGTTACAGTGTCCTAAATATCCCCATGTAACAAGGCTCAAAAGCAGCAAAGTGCTAGAAAGGGAAACCTATGCTTCGGTTGCATCCAGCGTTGTTGATACAGTTATGGTTGATCCAAACCAACTACGCAGTGTTTATAGGACTCTGGGAAATCGGCTAAACCTCTACAAGGAAAGTGTAAAAGTAGTGCCACAGGTTGCATCTCAAAATCTAATTAATAATCATGGATAGACACCCATATAGGATCGTTAATCAAGGGAAACTTCGCTGCAATATATGGAAGGCAAGGGGGATTGCTCGTAAACGCAACGAGTTATACAATTTCCTTATAAATTGGAAAGTCGACATCGCCTTCGTGTGCGAGACACACCTGAAATCATCACAAGCGTTCAAATTGCCCACCTATCATGTCTATCGCAAGGATCGGCCTCTGGATAATAATGCTAGTCATGCGTTTGGTGGAGCAGCATTCATTGTCAAAGACGGCATTGATCATCGTGAGACCATCACTCCGGACTATATAGATATGGAAGCCATTTCCGTTATTATAAGTGATGCTAACGCATGCGAAATTAAGTTCGTCTCATTATATAATTCGCCTAAGCACAAGCTTAGTCCATGCGAACTCAACGAGCTGCTGTCCGGACCCATTCCGGTTGTAATAGCGGGCGACTTAAATGCTAAGCATCATGCATGGAACTCTAAATGCCCAATGAAAATGGCAATATCTTATATGGATATACATTGAACGAAATTGACACCTTTGCTGCTGGTCCCCTTGAAGACACCTATTACTGCGACCACTCACCTGTTAGTGACGTGCTGGACATCGTTGTTCTTAAAGGGTTCTTCAAGCCCTATAATATATTTACAGTAGATGACTTATCCTCTGACCATCGACCAGTGATGCTTATCTTCGAAGGCTTAGACATCGATATGAAGATTGGGCTTCGCTCCACGCAGGACTGGAAACTCTTCAGAGATATTCTTCGCGAAAAAAACATTCCTTACTAAGAGGTTATAGCCAACGATGACATCAACACAAATATTAGTTATATCACTAGTGTTATCTATGAAGCTAGTTTTTCCATTGCCTCCACTGCTGATCGAAAGCGTCCTGAACATCTCGACTTTCCTCCCTACATCAGACGGCTTATTCTTGAAAGGAATTCCTATAGAGGATTATGGCAGCGTAAGCGACTAACTTTTTACAAGACAAAGTACAACAGGCTTTCTTGCAAGATCCAGGAAGAGGTTAAAGCTCTACAAAGTCAAAGGTGGAGCAAAAAACTTAAAGCCTTGTCAGTTCAGGACAACTTGCTCTGGGGTACTGTAAGCGCCTTAAAAGGAAACATACCCATCAACTTGCCGCCACTGCTTATTACAGGTGGTGATGTTGTCACCAGTGATCGTGATAAAGCTCAACTGATCGCCGACTCCCTGGAAAAGCAATTTACCACACCTTGTGAAGAAAACCCCGATAGTCGCTCAAATACCCAACTTGTTAACGATGTGTGTAACTCCTATGAACCATCCCAGAGTGTTCCTACTCATGAGGAAATTATTAGCACAAATGAAATCTCCGACGTCATAAAGCATCTTAAAAGCAGGAGAGCAGCAGGTATGGATTCTATCACAAACAGTGCCCTTAAGAACTTGCCTCCTAGTGCCGTCTCGATTATTACCAGGGTCATGAATGACTGCTGGAGACATGGATACTTCCCTGACAAGTGGAAGGAGTCCATCATCGTTACGATACCAAAGCCTGGTCTAAACCCTGCCCTCGCTGTCAGCTACAGGCCCATAAGCTTACTACCTACGATGTCAAAAGTCCTTGAACGTGTCCTAACGCTTTCTGCGTGGCCAATAATCTTGTTCGTGAGGAGCAATTCGGTTTTCGGCCGGGTCACTCTTGCCAACTACAGCTTTGAAGGCTTGTTGCTGATCTAAACACTCCCCTTAATTGCGCCAAATACGGTGGTCTTATCTTTTTAGATGTTCGGAAAGCTTTTGATCAGGTCTGGCAAAACGGCCTGAGATACCAGATGATTACTTGTGGCCTTCCGGACGAGCTGTTCACTTTGATTAGTTCCTTTCTGTCGAACAGGACTTTTCGTGTCAAGGTTGGCTGCTCCATGTCTAGCCCTTGTGACATCAAGGCTGGTGTTCCCCAAGGCTCTGTCCTGGGCCCTGCGTTGTTCAACTTCTTCATTCACGACTTCCCAACTTTTACAAAGTGCAAATTATACCTGTTTGCTGACGATGTGTCCATCATGACTTGTGCCCGAAATCCCGCTCATGTCATATCTCGGTTACAAAATGCCGTGTGAGAAATGGTTTGCTAAGTGGAGGTTAAACCTAAACGTAGATAAATGCAAAGCCATGTTCGTTACCAAAAAACTTAGAAAACCCCCGAAGCCAATCTTCCTATCTGGCAAGGAGCTCAAGTGGGTAAAAAATATAAACACCTGGGAGTTGTGATAGATACCAAGCTAAATTCGGGTGACTATCTCTCTTCTGCTATCAACAAGGCCAAGAAGGCGAAGTTTAGTCTTGTTGCCTTTCTGGGACGTAACAGTTTGCTTGGAGTGGACAGCAAACTCTTGCTTTTTTATAGTAATCCGTACCATTCTTCTGTATGGTATGCCTGCCTGGGCTACAATCTGCAAATCCAGATGGAAGGACCTACAAACATTCCAAAACGTCACCCTGAGGACCATTGCCCAACTCGACAGGAGAATAGCAACTAATACTTCCATTGCTGAAGACTTCGATATACCTACTATTGGGAACCACGTCAAAGAGTCGCTGAAGAAGCTCCTTCCGAAGATGAAGGACCATCCTAATCCACTGGTTGCAAATATTCTGAATTACTGGCTCACCTTTATAAGCACTCTCAGGCATCGCAGGCCTCGTCACATCCTGGACGTCAACTTCGATGACATCCAAAAGGCCATCTTAAAGATGGCATCTTTCCACCCTACTGATCACCCGAGCTCTTCCACGTCCTATCGTCAATCAACAATCTAATTTATCGTCCTGTTAGGAAAGGACTCCTCTGTATCCTCTGGATGACTTAACCAGTTTCATCTGGCTTCTTTCCTACTTCAGTGTATTTCTTCTGGCTATAATACTGGACGAGTATGGCAGTGGAAGCATAGCTTCCGGACGGCTCGTTTTGTTTTTTTTCCTGCGCTGTTCGATTGTCGATTGTCGTAGGGTCTCATCGTCCAGAAGGACTAGAAATATCCAAAATGGTAGAAAGCAGCATAACAAAGTATTCCAACAATAGTCATCATGTGGCCAAACACAATATACAGGTAGATAGATTCAAAATTGCTTTAAGAAACTCAAGAAAAAGAAGGCACCAGGTAAAGACACTATTAAAAACAATGCCTTAAAAACTTACCGCAAAATATAACTGGTGATATCACTAAAATTATAAACGACTGTGGGGATAACTGTTACTTTCCGGATACATGGAAACAGTCTGTTGTCCTAAGTATCCCTAAACTCGGTCAAATTCCTGCAAACCCTGTAAGCTACAGGCCCATCAGCTTACTGTCTTCTATTTCTAAAGTCTTGGAGAGAACAATTCTCACAAGATTCTTAGATTTCTGCACAACCAATAATCTCATCCGTGCAGAACAATTTGGTTTTCGGGCGGAATATTCTTGCCAGCTCCAAGTTTGGAGACTTATAGCGGATGTTAACACTCCCCTTAATCTTTCGATGTTTTGCGGCGTCATCTTCTTAGATGTTCATAAAGCATTTGATCAGGTCTGGCATGAAGGCCTTATTTATAAAATAACTGATGGTTTCCCACATGATTTAATTAGTCTAGTTCACTAGTTTCTGTCCAACAGGTCTTTTCAGGCCAGAGTTGGAGATGAATTATCTAATACCTGTGAGATAAATGGCGGTGTTCCACAAGGATCAGTGCTGGGGCCAGTTCTGTTCAATTACTATATACGTGACTTCCCTGAAATCTCTTACTGCAAGCTATATTTTTATGCGGATGATGCTGCTATACTGACATGGGCACGCCAGCCTAGTGTTGTTGTATCACGTCTGCAGAAAGCCCTTAAAGAATGTGAAATCTGGTTTATCAAGTGGCGATTAAAACTGAATGTCGACAAATGCAAAGCTATGTTTATCTTTATCACTAAGAAGAAAAAGAGAAATCTTGACTCCTTAAAGTTATATGGAAAATACTTGGAATGGGTTGATAATTATAGATACCTTGGCGTTGTTATTGATTCAAAACTATCATGGAATATGCATGTGACTTATGCGATGAACAAGGCCAAAAAAGCAAAGTTTAGCTTAATTGCTCTGTTGGGTCGTAACAGTGTCCTCAGTGTTGATAACAAACTACTGTTATATAAAATAATTGTTCGTGTCATCTTGCTATATGGCATGCCCATCTGGGCTACGATTTGCGAGACAAGATGGAAGGAACTTCAAACTTGCCAGAACATTACCCTAAGGACTATTGCACAATTAGATAAGAGAATTGCTCACAATTACTCCATTCATAGTGATTTCAATATGACCCATGTCAGGAAATATGTTCAAGAGCTCATAAAAACCGTTCTGCCTATTATGGTAAATCATGATAATGATCTAGTCTCTGGCATTCTAAAACTTTCTCTATATAGAAAAAGGCACCGTAATCCAAGATATATCCTTGATGTCAATTTTGATGACATTGACAATTGTTGGATTGATGAAATATTTTCTATAGCAACGACTTTCATTGTTGACGTTCACTATGTTCTCATTGTTGTTGTATTGTTACATAAAAAAAATAAAATTATGTCTGGATTAGAGCTGGCTGTGCAACACCTAGACAGAAGGCCTGAACACAAATGTCATACATTGTTACATCATCATCAAACGGCCAAATTTAGGGCTTATTATTTGCAGAAATACGATTAACAATAGTCGATTTTGTGTGATGTAACAATAAAATGACGTTTCTGTGCGCAGGCCTTCTGTCTAGGTGGTGTTGGCTGTGGAGACCGTTTTTTTTTATATATTATATGAATTACGATATGCCAACAGGTTATGTGCCCAGCACACCTAACAGTAAGATAACAGCAAACTATCAATTATAAGCTAAGAGCAAATAGCAGAAAGTTAAAGGAACTGTAAATATAAATGCTATTTTTTTGGAACTGATAAGCTTATAAAATGGCAGAAGCAAAGCTTGTTGTGCTAAGTTAAATAACACTAATTATCAATCATGGAAATTTAAGATGCGGATGCTATTAATCAGTGAAGGTGTCTGGAAATGTATTCAAGAAAGCCTATCAGAGATACTTAGGCCACAAGCTTGGACAGAAAATGATCAAAAGGCTCAAAGTACAATATCATTAAGTGTTGATGATAGTCAAATTATCTATATCTGCAATTGTACAACCGCAAAAGAAAAGTGGGAATCGCTTCAAAAGTTACATGACAGAGCCAATTTAACTAATAAACTGTATTTGATACGAAAATTATATCAAGTAAAGTTTCAAAGAGATCAAGATATGCAAGAATACATTACAAATACATTAGAGATGGTTGAACGCTTTCGATGTATTGGAGAAGACATAAAGGACTTTCATGTAGCGGCACTGTTGCTCAGTGGACTTCCAAGTGATTACAAGACACTGGTTACTGCTTTTGATGCTCGTCCAGACAATGAACTAACATTGGAATATGTTAAAGGAAAATTAATTGATGAATACAAGCGTAAGTGTGAAAATGAAAATGGTATGAGTAATATAAAGTCTGAGACTGCTTTGAAAACTCAGAATAAGCAACAATATGCTGGTAAACGAAGAAATCAAAGTAGGTATAAAAGTGCACTACCAACAACTAAAAATGTTTCTTCTGCAAAAGACAAGGTCATTTTAAAAAGGATTGCTATGCCTGGAAAGCTAAGAAGAAAGAGCTTCAGATGCAGAATAATCAATCAGCCAAGCATGCAGTTAAAGAAGAAACTAAAGCTTATGATAGTGAAATCGCTTTCAGAAGTGGTTGCAATGATCAGATTCTTGGATGGTGTGGTGATTCAGAAGCTACAAGCCACATGACTAATGACAAGAATTTCTTTACTCATTTAAAGGAAGAAAGAAGTAAAGTGACTATAGCTAATGGTCAACAGATTGTATCTGAAGGAGTGGGTGATGGTTACATAAGCTGTACTATTTCTCCAAATCAGAAAAAGTTAATTCCAGTAAAGGATGTGTTGTACGTTCCAACACTAGACAGTCCTTTACTTTCCGTTAAGAAAATAACAAAAATGGGTAATACTCTTGTTTTTGAAAATAATGGTTGCATCATTACAAAGGGAAAAGATGTTCTTGCTACTGGTGCACTCATAAAAGAACTGTATAGGCTAAATGAAATAGAGATAGCAAATTATACAAATGTTTCATGTCATGCAAATTGCATTCATTTATGGCACCGACGTTTTGGACACAGGGATCATGAAGCAGTAAAAAGACTCTACAAAAATCAACTTGCAAAAGGTGTAAAAATTGAAAGTGAAAGTTTCATAAAAGGAAAAATGACAGAAAGAGCTTCCCGAAAGCAAGTGAAAACAGAGCAAAAATTCCAGGAGAATTGTTCAGAGGGGGAAGCAAAATAAATAGTATTTAAGGGGTGATACTTTAAAGGAAACCCTGAAACTTAAGAATGAACGTGGCTCGTTAAAAGACTTTTATGTTGGTTTAAAAAATGCAATATTTATTTATAAAATATCAAAATATTCTATACAAAAGAATGTTCTATACAATATGATTTAATTGAGGAATTCGCATTGCGATCTCAATTACAAAAGAAAAAAATATTTCTCGGAATAAAATAAAGAAATACTTAAATGTACGTTAAATACAGCAAAACACTAACGAGAAATATTAATCGCTACATTGAGTGAATTAACTTTATTTATAAAAAATTGAGACAGACCAATTCCTTATAAAGAATAAGGAAAAGAAATTTCAAATTCCCATTAAATGTCTAAAGAAAGACTGCGAAATAATAATCAATTATTAATGGGGAATAAAAAATGAAATTGTGCAGCATGGCGTCCCTTGTGCGCGTTATTGTTGAAATAGCATTAAAAGAAATTTCATTATTACCTTATGGGGTAGCCCGCAAAACAAGGCTGCTCGATAAAGAACCATGGCTGCCGCGAGAAAATGAGAAATTCAATAAAAAACTAAACATCGAACGGCAGGGTGGAGTAATTCGCAGAGCATTGGAATGAAAATGATAAATAGAAGTTGAACACCATGCTGCAAGTTAGGAATGACGTAGAGGACCAGAAGGAGGGACGACTGGTCAAGCCAGAAACTGGAATTGGTTTGACTGGAATTAAAGAAAAAACAGTAACCACGGAAAGAACATCAACAATAGTGGGACACATCCTCGTGATCACGAAAATTATTCGCGAGGGACAACTAGCTGCAGACAGTGATAATCACGTGGAGATTTTTTAATTAACATTTATTAAAACAATATATACTCAACAATCACTGTCTCAAAACAGTAAACAAACTTAAAGAATAGGAAAAAAAATAGAATGATTAATTACAAATAAAATTATATCTATTTTTACATAAAAAATCTGAATTTTCCCGAACAAAGCCCCCTGTAATTTTCTTGAACACAAAAAAAAATGACGGTCATTTGTACAGATAGAAGTTTAGGTACTGAAGTTACATATACAGATTCAAAAAAAAATTGTTTAAGTTACAATAAACAAAACATTTATGCCTTTATTATTTCCTTTCATTTGTGTGCGTACACAGTATGTTTTGCTTTTTTAAGAAAAGAAGACAAAAAATATTTTGCATTTTGGTATACCATAATTAAAATGTATATTAAATGTATAATACATTGATAAAAAAAATACATATCATGTAGTAAAAAAACAAGTGTAGTTACTGCCTTCACGTAAGGTAAGAACAAGCCCAAAAAATATCCTTTTGTGATTTTAAAGCTAAAGTCATTTAACAAAAAATATTGCGTTTAGAACCCCTCTCATCCCGCGAAGTAAATAACTTTACAATTATGAAGTTTAAAGGAACAAGATAAACTTTGCAAATACCCTCGTGTAGGCCAGCAAACCAATGAGTTAAGTAATTTAATATAAATAATTACTTATCCTGCTCAGATAAGGATAACAAATCCAGGAATCTGCGTAAAGCAGGGGCAGGTAAAGGTTTAGTTAGTGCGTCTGCCGGCATGTCGGGGGAAGAACAGTAGGTAAGAATCACATTCTGAAGATTAATTTCTCGCGCGATGAAGTTATGCAATCTCAAGATGTGTCTTGTCCTACTCTTCGATTCTAATGCTCCCAGACATGCTATGGCAGACGTTGAGTCAGTATAAATGATTGTGGGGAAAGAAACAAACTCTCCTTGTCCTAACGCGGTTATGAGGTCCCAAAGACATTTCAGTGACTTCACACATTCGTTTATAGCGATTATTTCGGCTTCGCAGCTGCTCAGGGCGACTAAACGTTGCTTCTTAGATGACCAGGTTATGGTATTTTTCCCCATTTTGATCAAAATTCCAGAGTATCCTTTACTCTGTGGGGCGACACACTAGCTAGCGTCAGCGAATGCTCACAAAGGACCCGTAGATGGAGTAAAAACGAGTGATGTGTCGCAGGTGTGTTTAAGATAAGAAGCGACGCCCTTAAGAGCAGTCATAGGCAAATGTGTAGGCGATTTAGCATATGTCGACAGCCTAGTAATTGCAAAAGCTATATCCGGCCGCGTGCAAGTCATTACATACATTAAGGAACCGAGAAGAGATTGGTAATTGGTAGAATCGACCGGCTGTGAATCCGCAGTATCATCAAGCTTGACATGAGGGCTTAGTGGCATGGTCTTTGGTTTGATGTCTTGAAGGCTATAATCATTCAGGATTTGCTTGATATAATGTGCCTGTGACAGATGAATTGATCCGTTCACTTGTGGCACATTCATACCTAGCAGATGCTTTACCATTCCTAACTCCCCGAGGTCGATTTCTTGTTTCACTTTATCCATGATGGAGGTTAGGATGGAGACATTTGTTGTTGCTGCCACGATGTCATCCACTTAGACTGTTAAGAGAATGGTGCACCCAGCATTGGTGTAGTAGAAAAAACAATCGTCTGCTCTGGATGGAGTGAATTTTAATCGGGTAAGAAGCTGACACAATTTTACGTACCAGCATCTTCCACTTTGTTTGAAGCCGTAAAGTGATTTACGCAATTTGCAGACGTGATTAACTGGCGTTGATAATCCCTTAGGTGGCGATAGATATATGGTGTGGTCTATTGGTGCGTGAAGATATGCACATTTGACGTCATACTGGCGTAGTGACATCCCTGTATTTGCAGCTATGGCAAACAGCAAGCGGAGAGATTCCATTCTGATGACAGGTGAGAAAGTTAACTCATACTGGCTCCCGTAGACTTGTGACGAGCCGATAGCCACCAAACTTGCCTTGAATCTGGACACCGAACCATCAGGATTGTATTTGATGCGGTAGATCCATTTGCTCTTTAAAATTTTGACATTTGGTGGTGGAAGCTCTATATCCCAGACATGATGAATCATGAGTGAATTCAATTCATCTTGCATGGCCTCTTCTCATTGATGATGTTGGGGAGAAGCGAGTGCTTGTTCACAAGACTGAGGTGTGATTAGCGGAATGATTAGCAAGTCGGAGTCAGTAAAGTCAGGATGACATAAGGCGGCACGCTGTTTTTTATTCTGCCTTCTCTTTTAATCTTTGTGAACGTCGTAATACCGGTTGTGGGACTTCAACGGATGGTTGATTCACTGGTGATTTAGACGAACAAACTGGAGCATCTTCCATCGATGTGGTTTCTGATGGATGTGTGACCACTAGCGTGTCCTCAGTGTCACGGAATTCCGTCATCAATTCGAATTCCGGTGACGGAATCAAGCGTTTTCCCTCTCGGGTTTTCTATTCGTCTGAGAGGAGGAAGGAGCGACGTAAAACCCGTCGTGACGGACGTCAAGAGGATCGTCATCAGGAGAGGACGAATAGGAGCTCGAGAGGCGATTTGAAAAGACACGACGGACGAGATCGTTGGCAGGAATTTCATTGGAGACACGCTACAAGGAGGACACGAGCGAAGGACCCATGGAGAGCAGTAAATATAATTTCAAGGATTGAAAGAGGTTTCTCGTACGGGAGCGTTGAGCAGGGACGCGCTCAAGCAACGGCGGCGGCTGACAAGGACGACAAGCTTCGTGCGTCGTCGGGCGCTGCGGCTGGAGCGACCTCCGCTATAGCAAAGTCGTCGGCGTGGGAACCTGGCAGCCGTATTGCCGAGCATCTTGAGTCAGCTGGAACCACCCGTAGTGCAAGGCTTCCACGGAGGACCATCTCGACAGGCATCATATTCCTGGTGAGTGCAAGATTTTATGTGGGCTCGAGCGCTCGGCAGATTTGTGCTGTTTTCACGGAGCTTCGTTACTACGAGCTCCGCTACTCCTCCGTAGTACAAGGGTTATGGCCGTGCGGTTTATCTGCGTTCGTCTGGGACGTTATGGGTTTTGTGCTCGTGTGTAGAAGGCAGTAAGGTTTGCCAAGCTGTTTTATTTAAGTTGGCCATTACTCGCCTCAGCTCTTGCCAACCGTCTTCGGCAACGGGTTCGGTGCGAAGGAAATTTCCGATAGCTTTATTCATATTATTGTGTTAATTTTTGACATTCTGTTTGTCTTATTAACAGTTTAATCCTTTGGCCGACCCGGACTACATTTGGAACTGTATTCCCAATTATTTATCCTTACCGAATTTTGACGATAAGAACTTAGTCCTACCGATTTGTGATTTTATTTAATGTGAACTACGGAACTGTGTCCTTAGTTAATTATTTCCTTTTGGACAGTGACTTTATCTAATTGCGACTTTTGAACTATGATTTAATGTGAACTAGTGCAGTTAAGTTTATTGTATTAGTTTGTTTTATTTTTATTTGCTTAATTGCTTCAGTTTCACGCCTGACGTAAGGCGACGTCAAAGTGGAGAGCTTATCCTATCTTTTGCTAGTTGATGTGTATTACTGATATTATTTAGGAATAAGCTTCGTCGCGTTTTGTTTCAACCTTTTTGAAATGTTTAATGTTTATTTGTAATCAGCTACATCAATTTTATTTGTTTCTGAATGAAACGGTGCTTCATTTCTCAATAATAGAAATGTAATCTAATTTATGTCATGTAAAATTTTCATGTGATGTGCCTAATGATTTAGAGTTCTCCGAGCCCAAGGGGCATGAAACCTGTTTGAATCCTTAGTAAGTTTAGGAAGCTTTTAGCTTACGGTCATTGTGTTTTCTTTAGGCTTAAGATTTTAGTTATTTATTCTCGTTTAAGTTTTGTTTTGTGTCTTAATTACAATAAACATGTTATGTTTCTTGTTAAACGCCTTAAGCTCATGAATGCATTTATTCCACTGCGTGATTTCTCTCGTTAACACAATTTTATTCATGACACTCAGTATCAGATAGGACCTGCATTCTTGTCTCGTCTAATGTTAAAGTGGGTGAGATCGGCGGTACGCTCTGAATATGTGGTTCATCAGGCTGTGGTGCTTCAAAGACTGGAGGTTCCATGTGAATTGGAAATACCAGAGGAACAGATGAGGGATCTGATTTTCTTGTGAACTCTGGAAATACCTTAGGAAAGAAACGAACGGTACGTGCTCGTAAAAACTTGCTCTCATTGAGCGCATAAATAAGGTACCCAGGAGATGAAGCGGAGTATCCCATAAAAACACCACTTTTGGCGCGAGCGTCAAATTTTGATCGGTGCGACTTGGGTATATAATTGTATACCAGGCAACCGAAAAGAGCTCGATATTTGATGGTCGGTCTCTTTTTTGGACCATATCTCTTCAGGGGACTTAATTTGACCTCGTCTAGGCAAAGAATTCAGATTAAATGCTGCTGTAGTCGCAGCATGGTCCCAGAATCGGTGCGGAACTTTTGACGATGCAAGAAGAACTCGAATTCCATCGCAAATGAAGAACTCGAATTCCAGCGTACGGTTCTCTCAGCAACACCATTTGACTGGGGGTTCTCAGGAACGGTGAATTGTTGAGATATGCCTAGCTCCGCATTGGTGAATTCTGTTCCATTATCGGAACGTATATATGCCAGATTTTGTCCTGTAGAGCGTTGTAGCTTTAGTATTAAGTCTATTAACGCTTTTGGCACTTCACTTTTTGTCGTAGTAGCACAAACGAAAGTTTTTCGTAAGAAGTCATCGACGGCTACTAACAGGAATTTGTTTCCATGGATAGAAGTGGTAGGCATTGGTCCCACTGTATCCACGTGAAGTAGCTGTAAAGGACGTGTTGACCGTTGACCTTGTACAATGTTGTGAGGGGCGTTGCATAGTCGTGCCTGAAGGCATGCAACACATGGTTGGTCATCAATTAATGGCGGCAAAACTTCAAGACCGCGCATGCTATGGTGTTTCACGGCTGCGGTGAGTTTTTTTGATGACGGATGGCCCAATGCATTGTGAATGTCACTATAAGTGACAGCCATTGAAAGTAATGGGGGGTCCGTTCGGGAAACTGAATGGATATTTGAGACCACGGGAAGGAACGGGAGGTCCTCCAAGCCCTCCTGCGCAACGATGGTCGTGCCCTTGGGTGAAGTAACGGAATATCCAGTGGGGCCGAAGTGAAAACTGTAACCCTGCTTTGATAATTGACTCATGGAGACAAGATTAAGGCGCGCGTTTGGGGCATAAAGCGTGTCATGGAGTTTTAAAGCTGCTCCTGAATCTAATAACACGCTTGCCGCACCAGTACCGATGGCAGCAATCGTTTTCTTAGGGTCTGCAGTATGTATCCGCTTATGGCAGCTTTGAAAAGAATCAAAGAACTGTTTTTCTTTAATTTAGTGAAATGAGCTGCCCGTGTCAATTATCCAATCCTTGTTTGGAAAGCCAACACAGTTGGCTGCAGGTTTCTTGCTTTGTCCTTTTGTACCAGATTTGCGAGGCTTAAGCTTAGGAGGTGAAGCTGATGCACGAGGCATGCGCTTTGTCGATACAGGAACCTGCGAACGAGAGGGTATCGCGGTGCGTTAAGTAGCTGGGCCTGCAGCAGTGGGATAAATTTTGGACGGACAAACCGTTTTTACGTGTCCTCGGCCTCCACAATTATGGCATGTTACGTCATTTGTTCGACGGGCATTTGGATGTGGACGCGGGAAAGAAACAGAGGTGGCACACGAGGCTACACCTATTGAGGAATTTAATGTGGTGTGGTCCTTAAAAACTACATTTAGTTGACTCAGGAAGGTTTCAATTGACATTGATGGGTTTGATTGGACCGCGAGTCTCAATGGAGTATAAGTTGAAGGTAGACCTGCGACCATATGGTCAATCAAAATTTTATCATCCAGAACCAGGGAGACTTACTCCATCGTGCTGTAGCTGTTGCCATCGCAACCACACATAATTAGCATATCGCGGTGGTTTCGAGCTATTTGTGGATTTCTGACTTTCTTCTTCTTTTTTCTTTTTTTTTTTTTTTTTTTTTTTTTTTTTTTTTTTTTT